>CABIKL010001857.1:0-14028 GCA_902196195.1 Aptinothrips rufus
CCATGGGAAATGTTTTTATCGTGGGACACCCATGTGAAACAACAACCCATGGGAGAATTTTCGTCATGGGACACTGGTTTCCCATGGGAAAGCAGCTACGTCCCACGTGAGACGAAATCCAATGATAATTCCCATGGCAAATCTCCACCAGCTATCCCGTGGGATTGACGTCAGCTCCGTGGGATAGGTCGACCCATGAGCGGTACCATGGGAAAGACGGCACTTCTTATGGGATACGATCATGGGATTCCCATGGAGCACATGGGTTTTTGGGACTGGGAAGACGATCGGTCAAACCGTTCCGACGTTATCGTGACCACAGACAGACAAACAAACAAACAGACAACTTTTTTTCCTCACGCGGAGTGACTGGCTTCGCTAACCGCTCAGCCAAAAATGTTACTGTTGCTGATTTGCCTTCTTTGCTGGAACCAGGAGAGTTTTTAATGATGAGTAAGAGCCATTCTTGAAATCCTACATCTTGCAGTGTGCTGTTTTGCGGTTTTTTTTGATGGTTCTGTCACCCACTACTGAATCACCGCAAAGCAAGATTAGCTTGACCCTTTTATTGCACAAAGAATACAAAGTCTCTCAGGGCCGCTAACCTTTCCCTCTCTCTGAATTGTATCGTAAGCTGTCTCTTTTGCGACGGACTCGCCGGGCCCTTGACGCTCGCCTCGCGGCTCGCGGACCTCGGCTCGTCACGAACATATTGCTGACATTGCATATTTTCCGTTGGGCCTTCGGCTGGCCATCGGCGGGCGCCTGCCCACCGCCACAGTGCGCTGTACATGAGAAGCAGCACGTTTCCTATGTTGTCTTTTCAATAAAATATCCAGAGAAATAACATTCCTGTACCGAAGGATCTGGATTGATCATAAGATGGCCGGTGGACGGACCTAGCAGGTGCTATTTGAATGACTCAGTACTGGAAAAGATATTCCTCGAGGAACAGTCGCTACGAATCAATCTACCTTGTCACGTTCGTAAGAAGGATTTCGGCTACTTGCTTTCTTGCAAGAAATTGATAAAGTGACCGAACACTTAAATGGTAAGTAATAGGGGTCTGTTTGAATGCATATAAACACCTAGTACATCCAAAGATTTCATGACCGGCTGGCATCTTTCAGAAGAACATAAATTGCAAGGCCCGAAGGGTTGAGTCAACAGTGTAGCATGTGGGTGCTTAGCGAAGGTAGAGTGACTTATCGGGAATACAGCAATTAAAAATATTTATCGATCACATCCTACTAAGCTGAGTGACTGTCTAGGATAAACATAATGTAGTCAATGACCGCTTATTCTTAGAATCTTTTTAGGTAGACACTGAACCCGTTGAGCTTTCTGTGTTAGAATAGCCTGTCGGGAGATATCGAGTCAGAGGCGACGCCTTAACATATAATTTTTGAAGTTGTACCTTTTTTCCTTTTTTACATGAAAAACAATCCTTTACGTACCGAAACTTCACTCCGGAAGCGCGGCACGGATTGGTAGGTACTCATCGCCTGGGACTGAATGAGCATTGCCATGCAATAAGGCAGTTCCGGTTCACTAGTCAGCGCATCGCGTTCGCTAAGTTATCTGTACCGCATCTGCATAGCATGCCCAGTCTGATGCCGCGCGTCGTCATGGCTGCGCTTACATTGGCTCTGCTGTCCACAGCAGCCGTGCTTATCCAAACCATCCTGATCTTCTCCTCGCTCACCGTGGGGGTACAATCTTTGAGTGCAATAATTAATATTAGAGCCCATGGAGGACTTCGATGGCACACAAAAAGGAAGAACACCGGAAGTGGAGATGGTGCGCAACAAAGATTCAATTGTTTTCTTCCCCTCCCCACCAAGGAGTCGACACTTTTGCTACGAACTGCGATTGCAGGTCATATTGTTGAATTCTGGTCTGTTGGCGAACAGGTTGTTAATTTATTAGGCTGTGATTGTGAATAATGAGAGTTGGCAAATACCCATACCGTGAGCACACCGAGGACAACAATTTCGTTAGAAAACTTCCCAGAGGGAATACAGTGGTTTTCGGAGAGAACTCGAGGAGCACTGTTCACGCAGTAGCCTGTTCGACGTGTACGATTTTTTTTCCTCCAGGATCGTAATGTCATTAGGGGACCATTTTTTAAAATCAAAATCGTCGCTTAGCCATGTCGAGTTGAGTGCCATCTGAGGTGCCGTCCCTAGGGTTTTTAAAGGAGTTAATTTTTGCAGATATCTGAGCAACTTTAGTAAGTCGAGTTTGATGTCGCCGCATATGTGTTTTAAAGAATGGAGGCGCATTTAGAAGTTTGTTTAATTGTTCCGTTATGGTATATGGATTCGTTAACGTTAGGTTCTAGTCTATCGGTCAATCAGATTGGTTTTAACCTACATCCAATGTCAGTATGATTGGATGGTTTGCCTGCACACGGTCATAAGGCCCGGAAAAGGTCAGCCAGGTACATCGGTTTGCTGTGGTACACTACAAATCGAGGCCCGAGAGGCCGAACCGCAGGCCTAGGTTTGTGGGAGCCTAGAGAGGCTGAGCGTGACTGGTTGAGGAAGCTAAAATAGGCCTATTTAATTATTATTTCAGCTTGTTACGCGAAGACACCGTCTAGCCTATACCTAACCTAGTTGTGTTCCACCCATACTACCTTTTTTTTTTCTTTTCGTGACAGAATCGAAGTCCTCCATGAGCTGGGTCATGTGCTCATGTAATCATCTATGCACTTGTGTACTGTAACCAAGGTCTACTATTTCTCTGAATTTTACGTTGCGTGCCCGTGTAATAATTTGTATGTTGTATGTAATGCTCACATAATGGGTACATGTTGAAAATTTTTAAACGTTTGCTAGCGGTCTCAGACTGATCCGGTGGGCGAAAGGCACTCGGATTCTCACGGGTGAACGCTCAACATCGACTCACGCAGCCTGATATCCAGTTTCTGAAAGACGATGTACCGGGTGTTCAGTCTAATACAGGACAGTCGAATGGGTTGCCTACCGCTCCAAACAGGCAAGGGGAAGGTGAGGGGAGAGGAGAGGGGCTCCCCTCATCCTCCCCTGGCCCGTGCGGAGCGGTAGGCAACCCATTCGACTGTCCTGTATTAGACTGAACACCCGGTACGCCATCAGGCGCAAATCAATACCACGCTACAGCCCTTATATGGACGATGCGACCCCTTGTTCCCTACCTCAGTTTACGGCCCTACACTGTAAAAAAAAATTGTCATTTGACGAAACTGTCGGATGAAAATTTAGCGAGGGGCAGAACACTTAGGAAGTCCGGTGTAGAAATTTCTGGTAGTCCTTGTGGTCAACTGGAAGTCCAGTGGAAGTACACGGATCCAAGAGTGCAAAAGTAGAGCTTTTTGCCTGCTTTAAAGGGTTATGCACCCTCTTTTGCCTAAATTTAAGGCGGCGATCTGGGAAGTCCAAAGGAAGTCCAAGAAGTCTGGAAGTCCGGTGTACAGGATTCACTCGAGTGATCTGCCCCTCGAAATTTAGCCATGCTTTTGTCGTCAATAATATTCGGGAAAGTTTTCATCATTTACAATAATCGAGAACTGGAATGATTGATACCTCTGCCGTATATGTTCTTCATTATGTCTCTTACATTATCTTGTTTGTTTGCTTATACTTGTTCTATGTTTATGGCTACGACATTTGTGTTTTTCTTTTTAAAATTGAGATATTCTTAAGAAAATGGTAGGAGCACCACAAATGCCATTGATATTGATTTATTAACACATTCTATGACAAATTAATTCATTTTGCTGTCTGTGCTGTGTGATTCTTTTCTCAAAATATCTTTTAGTAAGTCATCCTTTTCAAAATTATGCTTGTCTGCTTGCACTATGCTTTTCAGGAAATACTGCGACAGCCTCTGAGCGGAGGGCGCGCCGCAAAGTGTTTTGAGGATAATGATATATTCAGGGTCGAATTTACCATAAACAGCAATAGATTGACCAATTGCTCTTAAGCACCGCGCAGTGTCGCTGGTCGCGGGGTACAGCCGTCTGTTGACTTTCGGATTGCAACACAGTCCTCACTGATCCTCCCTTGATTATCCTATCGATATCCTCTGGGACATCCGTTATCGCTCCGGGTGGACAAGTCCTAACGTTATCCTTGAGGATATCGGTGGACGCTCGAGCTGGGTGCGGAACTTCTCTGGACAATTCTTAGGGATGTCTTTAGGGACAATCCTTTGGATATCAACTTTGAAACATTCAGGATGAAGCTCGCAGTTGTCCTGAGCGATATCCCAAGATAACGAATAAATCTCTCTGCCGCCCCTAGATCTGTCACGGTTGCTTTGGCGTGTAGCTCAGATCGGTACAGACTGTTGTTGACCGTTGTTGACTAAGGCCTATCGTGTTGCTGTGCGCAGGCCGGGTTGGAGATCACATTCCTCAACATGACGTGCTGTCCGGTCAGAGCGCCCATCTCGCCCTGCGTGCACATCTCCGTCAACCCCGGCGGCAAGAGCTTTCGCGTTCTTTTCCGCCTGGAAGAGGATGTGAAGGAAGTCAGCGAGGTGAGCAGGAGAGCTGCTGGGGGAAAGTGAAGTGAACACGGCCGTAAACCAACCCGTGATTTTGGCTGAGTTAGTTCATAAGGAATGCACTTCGGCCTGCTCTTCGCAACATAATATCGCCACCGTCATTTTAAAAGAACCTCACATTAAAATCGTTCACGGCTCTGTTCAATCCACTTTTCCGCTCGTCGGCACCTCGCCAGATAATTGTGCGGCGCTTATGAATCCCCTTACGAATTGACGCTGCTTCATCACCCTAAACGTGTAGAAACTCGAAAGAACCGTAGTGTGATACGTCGTGTTTTATCATACCAAGCATTTAAAATGAATCCCATATTCTGTCAAAGTTTTCATGACGTGATAAAAGTAAGCCACAATGATAAAACAGTAAAATTTGTAAACATGCGATAAAAACTGTAGCATTGAATCAATTATTAATGAAACGCACCTATTTTAGCCAAACGTATCAGATGAACGCATCGAAGTGGATGTGACGTCATAAAGAGGATGAGGGCGTGTAAAACAAAGATTTTTGATGTATTGAACATGTGAATGGCCTTTTAACTGAACAATTTTACATACTGTTCCCGGCAGATCGTCGCTAAGATGTATCGCTGCAATGGCCTATCCTGCAAGCAGTCCGCCATGAACTTTCGCTTTCACAACACGTGCGGCCGGATGAGCGAGAAGAACGCGCCGTGGCAAGCTGCAATGGGCAGCGTACGACCCCCTCTGACGGCCTGCCCGATTAGAAAGGTAGGGTAAAGGTACCAGTGATGGCCCACCCCCCAGTGATGGCCCACCAGGCGTTCTGAGTGCCCTGTGCACGAATGGCACCACGTTTAAAAATCGCGCACTGGGCCTGTCCGAGCTTTGGTCTATTACCGACAGAATGCCACCGTCGCCGTCGCGTAGTGTAAACACCGGCTCGGTAGGGAGCGCATCTTGTGAAAGCATGTTCGCGCGGGCGGTTTTCGTGTGAGGCTACTACCAGAACAGTAAGGAACAGAGGTAGGGAAACTGTGCCAGCGTTTACATTTATAGACAGATAGCCACCGTGTTTGATGTTCCCTGGATCCTAGAGGCATTTGAGATGTTGTGAATAAAGCGGCAATTCGAAATATCGTGTGCAGGCGTTAATAGAGGGGTGGGCCATCACTGGTACTTCAAAAGACGAATGACCCAGTGATGGCCCACCCCCCTTCTTAACGCTTGCAAGTGATATTGTGATTTGCCGTCTGATCTGCATCATCTCAGGGGCCTCTAGGACTAGGGGAACAAGAAACAAAGCGGTTATCTGCCCGTTAATACGAAAGCCGGCGCAGTTTCCTTACATCTTCTCCTTTGCGTTTACGCCAGCGACGGCACGCTGAAACTGACCGCCCGCGCAGACATTGGCGACACGCGCTCTCTCTCGAGCAGGCGTTTGAATTAATCGGCGGGGATCCTCTTATTTTTTCGGCGATGGATCAGAGATGTAGCCTACCCAAAATGCAGTGTCAATAGTTCACAGGCAATCAGAAAACTGGGTGGGCCATCACTGGAGCAAGGGTGGGCCATCACTGGGGTCGGCCGGGCCATCACTGGTGAATCTAGTTTTTTAGTTTGTTAATTTTTTACGAGTGAAGATCGTTCAAATTTTTCCGTTCTTATTTGATAAGTAGTTTATATCAACCTTCCTTGCCACAAAGCAATTTTTGTTTTATCAAAATTAGTCAAGGGCGGGAACCAGGGTGAGGATTTCTTGATACGTGCGCTTAGGTGGGCCATCACTGGTGCCTTTACCCTACGACTAGACCTTCCAGTACCGTCCATAAGCATCAGAGTGTCTTGTCGCCTGCAGGGGAAAGCTTTTGTTGCACCTAAATGTGAACGTAGATATGGTTGTGACGGTTCAGTTGGCTACCAATTATCAAAATACCGAACTATGAGTGCCTTGCGTGGTGCTTCACATTGACATAAGGGTCGGGAACATTCTTTTCCAGAAAAATAAAAGTCATGGGACAAAAGCGGATTTTTTTCCGATTTTTTTTTCCTGAAAATTTGGAAACAATGGATTTTAGCTCTGGAATTACAAGTTTTCGCACTCCCAACATAATACAAGATTTTGTTTCCAATGATAGATGAAATTTACCCATCAACTCGTCAACTATAATGGAATTAGGCATCTAATTGAAAGAAAAATAAGCGAAGTTTTAAGCATTTTCCCGGAAAAACGTTGGTCAGCGGAATGGTGGAAATCCAAATGTTCGCCCTCATCTTCTTCGGTTGCGGAACGACGACCCAAATTGAGCACGCAAAGGCCAAATTTTTTCAGAAAGTTAATTATTTTCAATTCGACATATAATTTTGTACTTTTGAATACAGAAGTTGTTGCCCAAATGCGCGATCACGGTCCTAAAACTCTTGCATTCTGTTCCAGCTTTTCCAGTTTTTTCGACCCCTATGATTTATTTTCGAGAAAAGCGGCTTTCTTTTTTAAATTTTCCGGAAACCTTTCCAACTGGGAGTTTCCTACAGCGTCAACTTTGTCAAAATTTCACCTAAAGGGGTACTGAATCGAATTTACCTTGCCTCTCCAGGAAATGGAATATAAAATTAACTTAGTTGCCATACAATCGCCACTTCAACGAATCCACGTCAACATCGTCTATACGAGTTGAGACAACATAGAAGCAACTAAGTCCTTCCTGTAGGGCAGCTAAATATGTCAAAAATAGCCAAGTTCCTGTAGCCTAACTGTGACTTTTGTCCCATAGGGTACCTACGAGACGACTAATGGCTCCATCAACATTCGTTTTCTGGATGCCCTGCCGGTGCTGCGAGAACGCATACTGAGGCAGCCTCACCGAATGGTCGTTAGGTTGAAGGACGAGCGGGCCATGACAAGGGCGTGTTTCGACATCACCATGGCAACCGTGACTAAGCCTGGAGAAACTGTTGGACACTTCCCTTAGAATGGAACCGCACTCAGGCCAGGCCATAATCCCCATGCTGGCCATGCATTTCTTAAAATCCATGAATTTTCCTCAAATGTTCAATCTCTTTCGAATTTGGATGAAATATTCCTAACATAATTTGGGGTAGATCGTTGGTCTGAAATTATTTTTAGTTTTACCAAAATCGAAAAGTTTAATTTTTTTGGGGTGCTAACTTTGCACTTGTACTTAGTACATTATTACTAAGAAATATAAAAAAAATTCAGACCGACAGTCGATTCTAAATAATTTAAGGAGAGTCTCATCAAAATTAGAAGGAGACTGGACAACATTTGTTGAAAATTCATGGACTTTAAGTAATGCATGGCGGTGCAATTCCACCACACGGGCTACGTTATCTTTAAATGTGCGTATAATCGAAGGCCACGATTCGGGTGAAAAAGAGTAGGCAGTTCGTTGGACCTGCACTGCAGAACCTTCTTGGATTTCAACACGAAACCACAAGCGCATTCTCGTGTTTTTGATTTTTCTTTCTGGCAGCCCTTCTCCGGAATGTAGCGTCCTTCAAAAAAAATTTGACTTATTAGGCCCCCACGGTGTGTCTAAGACACTACACTACACTCACAGGCAAAGCTCGCGGTTCGACGCGGCAGGAGGCGGGCCTGCTGTTTACAAACAAATAGGGCCCACTCTTCCGTAGGTCCGAATGAACCCTTGCGGCGGTTTCGCTGGGCCCTTCGATCTCAGATTTCGGTGTTTTCCGAGTTGTGAAGAAAGAAGAACGAAACGGCGTCCCCGGGCGAAAGGAACTGTAAAAATACTGTCGGTAGTTCAGAGTATAGTCCCAACTGGCCAAGCACCAAAGCATAGTTCGGGTAACAAAAAAGTACAGTTTGGAGACAATTTGTAATGCAGTTTGAAACTGTGCGTAATAACGTGTTCGCACTGTTACGCTTGTGTACTGAAAGCAGTCTTCGGCCGCAGTCAAGTAAATACTTCTCGGTATGTTTCAATAGGGTACTTCAAAGAAGCCCAGAACGGAAGTGCGAAGAAGAAAACGACGCGGCGAGAGGGGGAGCGGGGAGCCGCGTCGTTTTCTTCTTCGCACTTCCGTTCTGGGCTTCTTTGAAGTACCCTATTAGCAAAACCAGTGTAGTCGCCTTCCAAAAAAAGTAGTGTTTATTTAATTTTTTTTTTAAAATTAATATTTCAACACCTTGTGCCGATTTTGAACTACCGCAATTTCTGTAGCATTGCAATGGCATGAGCTTTCGCCAATTTTATTCGCAAATTTTGATCAGCGATGGCGCCCTGGACGAGTAAACCATGCTGAGAACTGGGCCCATGGACGGCCCATGGAGAATTGGACATGGGTTACCAGGGGTGGACCACGGGCGGACCATGGTTGGAAGGATCTTGACCCACTTCCAGCCCATGGGTTGACTGGTCGACAATGTCAAACCCATTGGCCGAAAATGGGCGATTGACAGTCGAACGTGGGATGGTTTCGATGGCTCATAATGGTTGTTGGAGACTTCATTATTTCTGCCTATTCCACCACTCAACTGTACAGACACAATAGGGTACTTCAGAGAAGACCAGAACGGAAGTGTGAAGAAGAAAACGACACGGCGAGAGGGGGCGTCGTTTTGTTCTTCACACTTCGGGCTCCGGGCTTCTTTGAAGTACCCTATAATAGAAGTACAATACAAGAGCACAGAGATGCACATGAACCATCTACAATGGGGTATTCCAAAGATGTCTGAATCGGAATTACGAGGAACAAGAAGAAGTACATAAACAAGGGCGAGTGGTGAGGCGATTGTGTATATCCACCTCCTTATCTAAATGACCCTTGCCGTGTTTAAGTATTTCGGCTTGTTCTTCGCAGTTTCGCTTCAGGCATCTTTGGCATACCCTATCGCACTGGACAGCCCACGCACCATCTATGGGCCAAGTGACAAGCCCATGTTCAGCTGATGGGTTGACCATGGGTTGGAATGGAGCCCATGCATGGCCATGGACTGTCTGTCGGCAGAGTGGCAAACCCATGTACAGCCGATGGCTCGCCTGTGGGTCTAACATGGGTGACCATGGGCCAGCGTTAAACCCATGCTCGAACCATGGTCTGCAGCAGCAAACCATGAGAAACCATGCAGGAGCCATACTGAACCCATGGCCAAACCATGGGCTCTACGTGGTTTGCTCGTCCAGGGCGAGGAGAAAAGGGGAAGGTAAAAGCCCAGAGACGGACTCCTCAAAAGTGTGAAGAAAAGTTCATTATTCGAACTGCAATGCATTACGTAAACAACACCGACCGAGGAGCAGATGTTCAGTGCAAATCTGGATTACAAGATACCTTATTCTGCTTTGAAATTTAAAATAAATGTTACTTTGGTGCAAGAATAAAACCGAAAAGATGTATCCAAAGACAGGAAATAGGGTATTCCAATGATAGCCAGACCGGAAATAAGAAAAAGAAAACGACACGGCGAGGGGGGGAGCGGGGTATTCCCGCTGCAGCTTCCCGCTCCCCCGCTTGCCGTGTCGTTTTGTTTTTCTTATTTCCGGTCTGGCTATCATTGGAATACCCTATTCACATTTTGGTTGACACCCTACAACAAACCAAAACACAATTATTAATGTACAGATGAATCATACTACTATTCTACTATACAAACTCAAGTTCAAACTGCGACTCACCTATATCTATAATATCAATTCTGTAGAGAGAAGAGTGTGTAACTACTGCAAAAGAATAGAGTATTTCACCTAACGACCATTGGGGCGAATCGAAGAAAAAGAATACCGGACACAGTATGAAAAGTTTTGTCTGCGGTTGGGTAGCCGCCATATCAACGACACAGCACCATCCTCAACCGCAGATACTATTCCTCATACTGTATCCGGTATTCTTTTTCTTCGCTTCGCTCCAACGATCGTTAGGTGAAATACTCTATTGATGTCAAAACTACAGTTTCATGTTAGATTTCAATGAGCTTTGCAGCAGTTATATTGTGCATTTTGAATGCAACCAGGTATGCATGTGTGTCGCTCGATGTCTGGCAAATTGTCCTAAAACTGTACTGGGGCCAAAAACACTGGTACTCTACCTTCACTTAAACTATACATTCCGTGTACCTCAAGCCAAAAATCTGCAGAAAAACTAGTGATGAAACTGCACTTTTCGAACAAGGAAATCTGTGCGTGCACTGCAGTAATTTTTTAAAACAATCAAACGAGTTGATTTTGTAAATTATTCTCGAGTTGCTCGTTGCTCTGCTGGCATGTCGACGAGGTTTCAACGCGCACCGTCCAGCAGGGCCCCTGTGCTGTGACCAGACATCGGCGCAGAGACCGGTGCAGGCACATATGCTTTGTAGCACCTGAAGCTATGGTCCATATATTAGGACAAAGATTCGCCACAAAAGCAAGGGCTAAGGAAGCATAAAAGGTTACAGAAGCTCCTCTTGATCTTGATGGCGAAGTGGCATCTGCCAAGTACTCACGGCTAACTCTGCTGCTTCTGCTCTGGCATTCTCCTCCTCCCTCCTCCTGCTTGGGATCCTTGGAGACCATGTGAGCACGAGCCTTCTCCTTTGGCTTGAAGTTCCTCTTCTTGAGCTCTGGGCATCCTGGCTTATTATGTCAGGGCTTCTGGCAATGGTAGAAAATAATGGGCTTCATAGGTTGAGACGAAGATGATGTTGAAGTGGACGGCGGTTGACGATGTGATGATGCAGAGAACTGTTGACGATGTCTACTATAACAGGCAACAGAGGAATTAACATTTGACAGCATGGAATATCTTTGTTTATCATGTTGCAGCAGCTTGCTCCTCACAGTGTCGGGGGTTAGCTGAACTGATGAATTCTCTAAAGCCATGAATAGGGGCTCATAATCCTCAGTCAGACGCGTAAGCATTATAATTGCAAGAAATTCATCGTCCAGTCCCAGTCCCTGCTTCATTAATGAGAGTCTTTGCTGCTGAACCATAACAAAATCTAAGTAATCAGTCATAGAGCGGAACTGATCAAGAGAAGATCCAAACAGGCAGAATTCCACATCTCAGAACTAATCCAGATTCAGAATAACAGTTCTTCAACTTTTTCCAAATTACCTTACCAGATGTCAGCCCATAAATGACCGTGTTTTCTTTCACGTTCAAGCACAACTTTGAGAACAGACAATCATCTTTATCTTGATTAACTTCAATACCACTGGCAACTTTCCATAGACCCTCGGCTACTAAAATGGCTTTCATAAAGAAAGTCTATGAACCATAATTGTCCGATCCAGTCAAATGCCTCGATTCTGGTAGATTCCCCTGAGGTATGTTATATGAAGGTGCATGCTGTTCATTCTCATTCGCCAAATGTGCATGGTCCTTCTGCTCCGCTCTCCCGGACCCACATCCATATCCACGGCCTCTTCCTCCACGACGGCCAAAAATTGGACTCGTCGGAATCTTACAACCTTAAAGTATCTTGAATAAAACTTGAAATAGCTTTCCCTCGAAAACGATGTGCGGGCCCCATAACCTGTAGTTGGTAGGATCTTAGAAGGCAAAGTGACAGTACAACTGGGTTCCGGAGAGAACAGAGAACGATTTATTGGGAAACACAAGCTTATATAGCCTTTTACAGATAGATTATTGACAAGGTACAATGCAGTGACTCGAAACAGATGAAAATCGAAACAGTGAATCATTTGAATGAGCATTAACGTAAACAAGAGAAATACAAAAAACAACAATAATAAACATAAAATCTTACCACCAATCTGAATGACTTTTCCTTCTCAGGGGTCTTCACGACCGAAGTAGAAATTAACCACCCAGTGAGAAATGCTTGGTCGAAATTTCATCTATCACGTCGATCGAGCTGATTTCGACGTCGACTCGACGTGATTTTGTCCCGCAGATCGACGAATTATCGATGTCGACATCGATTCGACGTCGACTCGGTGATTCATTTCTCACTGGGCCATATCAACAGCCAGAGAACTACAATATCAGTAACAACGTCCTTTACATGAGCTAGACTATAAGAATGATCTTCATCAGTCCGTACCATGATCCTTTCTGGAGTTGATGCTGTCATTTTTGGTCACTGCGTTTGAAGCACTTTCTTACTCAAACATCACACACAGGGAAAAAGAACAACGACGTTGGCCCGGCTTCTAACGGGTAACGGTCAAACGGACGACTCACCGCGCGCCAGATCGCGCGCAAGGTATCATGGGATACCAATCGTTCGGGAAGAATCGAGACGAATCGAGAGATGTTGCCAATTCATGGTGCACGCAAACAGAAATTCACTCAACGAAAATCGTGCCTGATCATGCCCCTTTTGCAAATTTCATACCGGAAAAATGAAAATAATAATTTATAGACCATTCCATTTTTTGTTTTGCGACGTGCAACAAAGCATGACGAAAATAGAGATTATCTTCTCCAGCGAATATTGCATCCGAAAAACAAAAGATCAAAGATGGTTTAAAACGACATTCTATGATAATTTTTCAAGTAAGATAACCCCCGTAAGTGTTTCTTAATAATCATTTACTCGAAAGCGGTATTGTGGTCTGGTTTTTTTTAAATTGTTTGTAATGCATGAACTAAAACCAAAACATTATGGACTAATGAAGTATGCATCAGATCACATTTTGTTTTGATCCCCAAAATTGTTCTGCCTTTAAAAAAGGAAAGTCTCCCCTCACGCCTAACACCCCGTTGTAACTTAATTTGTTCTTGCTACAGTATAATGTGAGAGAATTACAAAGCAAACACTGCGATAAGGATGTCAGCAGGTTACTTCACTTATCAGTTCAAAAATTTCCCGTAGTAAAGATAAATCGTTTTGGTAATCACTCTATTTGTCTCTGGAAACATTTTCTGGTGTCAGTTTGCATTACATGGAATGCTTAGCTTTTGTATGAGTCAAAGGAGTGTTGTGATTCAAAGATGATTAGAAACTTGATTCGGTAATGAAAGGATTCATGAGGCTTCGTTATGTTACAGGACAGTGGGACAGATGTCAGATAATATCGAGCCAGAAAACAATTTGGAGGTTTATGATGATTCACATGAAACGTCAACTGCAGGAAACCTCAGCATGTTTAACGTCGACTAGTTCCCAAACGTGGTTTTTAATTAAGGCCAATTTTTCTTCTTTTATTGCCTCTTTCCAGGTGTGGTAGTTGTTGACACCTGTAGGTTGGTTTGCATCTTCTGGGTGTTGTTTCTCTTCTCGGCTGATGGCCTTGATGTCATCCAGTTTTAGATCTAAAAGTTGTTTGGGGTGAACACTTTCAGGGTACATGTTGTTGGTGAAAACAACATCACAGGACACAAATGTTTATGTTTTTTAGTATCCCACAAGCGGTAGCCATTTGGCACATCCCCCACAAACACTGCTTCTTTGGATCCGCTTTCTAGTTTTCTTAAGTAGGTTGTAATTCTTGCAAAGACTTTGGTACCAAAAGTTTTATTGGCTGAGCGTTTAGCGAAGCCTGTGGATCGGCGGAGGTAAAAACTGTTGTCTGTCTGTCTGTCTGTCTG
>CABIKL010001858.1:0-14022 GCA_902196195.1 Aptinothrips rufus
TCATTCAATTTTTTTTTTTTTTTTTTTTTGTCATACAGAGAAGTAACAGGTCCTCTGTTTGGAGGATTTCTCTTAGAAATGTACGGATTTCCTGTCTGTGCATCTGCCATGGCTGCAGCAACATTTTTCACGGTAAGCAAGAAGTTAAGCCTGAATAGCCAAGAATATTTGCAAGCTCAATTTTTCTAATTCAAGGTCAGAAATAGTTAAAAATTTTATTTTCCGATCTTTCCCTGCACCATTAATTCTTTTCCAGGCTATTGTGATTTTCATTTTCTTTTCATCACGGGATGCTGTTGCTCACCTTCAGAAAAGCGTTGATATAAATGGAAAGTGCGGGAGTGGTGACAGTGGGATAAGCTCTGGCGTAGCTGGAGGGGATTTGGGTGTTTTGCAAGATGCTGATGAAGATTCTCTTCTTTTGAGTGGCGAGCAAACATATGGATCTGTGCTCCCATCATTTCAATACACGCAGGATAAGATTGATTTTTATACTGCTTTGAGCAAAGAAGAAACTGATGGTGGAAGTAGAGATGTGGATCAGGTTACAGATGTTAAGCGAACTGTTGCCATGACTGCATCAGGTGCTTGTGAAGTTTAGTTTGTTAAAGAAATTTTCTCAACAGTTAAGTCAGGATTGCAAGAATTTTATCTTACCCTAAATTTTCATGTGATACTTTAGAACCAAAGATGTAAACTGCCACCTACCATTAAATTTTGATCAATTCAATTAAAAATACAATGGGTTCTTTTGGAATATGTAGAGTGCTTGAACTTCTCTTTATCATTCAGTAATTAAGTATAGTATAAATGGAAAAGAAAGAGTATACTAAAAGAAACTTGAGTGTACAACACTTGTATTAATACTTTATGCTGTGAATTTTTGGACTGTTCCTCCTTTGTCCTTGGGTTAGGCTTGGAACTTACGTTGTGTGCGTATAGGAATAACCACTATGTCAAAGTTCTCTTTTGACAGATCATAATTTTCCCCCTTGAATTTTGTTTTGCCCCATGTATCTTGTGATTTAATGAAGGTAAACAAACACTGTGTCTTGTATCTATCACGACCCATTTTTTGGTTTTCTGTGAATTGTTAAGCAGCTATTGTATGTTTTTTTAAATAAGAAAAGTGGAATGAGTAGCCAATTTGTGTTAATATTCCAATAAGTTTTCTTTCACTGAACACCAAATGCAGAGGCATTATAAAATGTGTGATATTTCAGTTATTTCCTTTTTCTTTTCTTTTTTTCATTCTGACTCAAGGAATTTAAACCAAAGGAACACACTGCATGATATTGTAAATTACTTTTTTACTTATTGGCTTATGTGGGCGAAAAAGCAGTACAAAAATTGTTCTATCAACAAATCTCGAAACTCTTTTGCGCTGTTATGTTGTGCAAATCATAGTTTATCCTCAGAAATCAATAAAAAAAGTATGGGCAAGCCATATTTCAGAGGATCAAGTTTCAACTTCTCTCGCACTAAATCAGTCAAGTTTTCTACTTTAAATTCGGATGAAGACAAAACTTTTGATTCTTTCTTTAACATATCCGCCGAGTGGCAATAGCCAATCCAGTTGAAATACTCATGAATGATTATAATTATCAACTCATCCTCTTCTTCAAAAGATTGGTTCGTAGATAAGGAAAGTCTTCCAGACAATAGTTTCAAGATACATGATCGTACTTGTGCCCGTAGTTTCTCGTAATTTGGAAGCAACCGAGCAGAGGTAACGGATGTCATTATCGCCTCAGGTTTTCTACTATTTATCAGAGATTCTTCACGGGGTGCTGGGGAAGCAGGGAAGTACTTTGCTTTGTTTTCGTAGCCATAGCAACGCGAGTGTGAATAGCAAACTATATTCATCGTGCGAATACAGTCACATTATTTTCAGGGATAAACAGACACAATAAATAGCAAGCTTATTTGTGAGGACTATTTTAGATTTTCGAGCAAGTGTATCGTATTTTAGCGGACCGGTACAGCTAAATATGGCTTCCTTATCAAAATCTGGATACGACACACATGATGATGGACCAGGTTTCGTCGGAATCAGGTTCTGTCAAGAGTGGTAAGTACTGTTGAGGTTATGTTTTAATTTTAGTTATAAGAAACGCTATGAAAAGTGGATTGATTGTTATTTGTAATGCGCCCTTTTTATTTTTACAGCAATAATATGCTTTATCCAAAGGAGGATAAAGAGAATAAAGTACTTTTATATGCTGTAAGTACATGTCTCATACTTGTCACTTGTTATTCAGTTCATTATTCTTATTTTATAAGCATTTGTTAGTATGGTTCTGTTTATCGACTAATTTTCAGTGCCGGAATTGCGATTACAAACAACTAGCAGATAGCAATTGCATTTACGTCAACAAGATTATGCACGAGATTGAGTAAGTTCATCCTCTTTTATGTTGTACATAAAGCAGTTTTAAAATTGTTAATTCTAAGCTTACTAAACTTAAGCTTTCTGTTGACAGCGAGCTTACCCACATAGTTGCTGATGTAATTGCGGATCCAACGCTTCCAAGAACTGAGGAACATCCATGTCCCAAGTGCAACCACAGAGAGGCTGTCTTCTTTCAGGCTCAAACTCGCCGAGCTGAGGTTTGTTGAATTTACTTTAACCCACTGATATTGTTTTGTTTGCCTTTTCATAGCCTTGTATTAATTTCATCCCCTTTCTTTTTCTTTTGTCAAATATAGGAAGAGATGAGGCTGTATTATGTATGCACAAATCAGCTTTGCACTCATCGATGGACTGAGTAATATAAAGAAGACTGTAGGTTATGTGTTAACTGTGAGGGGTTTGACAATTTGAGTAAGAATGGCAGTGTGCTTTAATTTTCTCTTGTGTGTGACTAGAATTGGATATACATGAACCCAAAGTTTGTTGAGAGAAATTATATTTGATTTAACAACCTGAAAAAATGACATCAGTTCATTGCCTAAGAACCATCTAATGCAGCACATGGATTACATCATTCCACCAGTACAAAGAGAAGGTAACTAAGGAATTCTATGCACATAAAAGTAATCGTAAAATGAGTCAAGAATTGACAAGACTTTGTTCTAAAATTATTTGAAACACGCAGGATAGTTCAGGCTCATGAACATTTAGTTAAAAATCAAGAATTTTTCAATTTACTCTTGACTAATATCTAAACCATTTTCTAAATTTGTACTTTTGACACATACATGTGCCCACAAACATGTAAAAAAATAAAAAGGATTTGGCAACTCGAGTTATTAAAAGCTGCCTTAGTTAAAATATTTAATTTTTTTTGTCTTTGACACTAGTTACTCAACAACATCATTATAAGGTAAAAGAACGACAGTTGCCAACGCTACTCACATACTACGACTGACAATATGTACAAGCAAAAGAGGAAACTAAAAACGAATTAATATCGAAATTTAGTATGCAACATTAGAAAGCAGTAATAATTTATTGCATTCATAAACTACCTTGGCTTAGACCAGCTAAACCTTGAGCAAGTCAGTTGATTTGATGCATTCAGACTTATCTCATAGACTGGAACAAATTTGATCATAATTCATCTTCTGTTACTGCCATCAGGAGATAACATAAGAGCATCCAAAAATAAGTTAATCACATCTAACAAATTCATTGTCATTCATCTCTTACACAACCTGGTTTGATCACCAAAATGACTTTTGCATAAATAACAAAATAAAAGACAAATGAAGACAATCTCAGCATACTCCAGAGCTGTTCAAAGAATGTTCAATAAAAGAAAGTACCCTGATTTGACATCACAAAAGATCATGATAGTGCAGACTTAAAACAGAAAAGCCAGCAGTTTCACTCACAGTAAAAGAAAAGAAACAAAACAGTACATTCTTAAATGTAGACCTTCGGCATTTGTTTCACTTCTCATTACTACCTAATTGCATCCCTTTTCATGAAGGACACAATGCTTCTATTTGGCATACTGTGGTAGTGTCCAGGTACTTTGTGCATTACCACAATTCACAGCCTGTGGATGAAATGGCAACTAGAAAACAAGAGACATTGCCATGCTTTTGATAAGTCTCTCTTTGGAATGAAAATGAAATGAGGCCTTGCAGGCAAAAACCTTTGAAGCACACTTTCTTCAGACCCAATATTAAAGAGAGCAAAAGTAAAGCCATACTGATACCGAAGCATACTCTCATCATTTACTACAACATATTTAGACTACTAAGACTGTTGGTCCTCGCCCTGTGAAAGGGATTGCAAAACATGTGCTCTTTGCTGTGCATTCAGACCTCTAACCATTTCAACGACAGCATCAATAGCAGCCTCAGGACATTCCTGAAAGAAAACAGAACAAGATGATAAACGTTTTGAACATGAATTTGAAGCCTCAGAGCTAACAGTTACATAAACTAAAAAACAATGCAAATACTTTAAAAGAAGAAGAAGTCTTACCTCAACAGATGTCTTAATGCTCTGAACTACAACATCCTGTTTCACAGCACGGATATTTCTTGCAACAATGGAATTTGAAGTGTTGATTTGTGAGTCCAACCAGCCAGCTGCTGTTTCATTATTCTCCCACTTATATCCCTTTAAACAAAAGCAAATTCAGTAAAACTATGAATATTGACGAGCTGCTGATGCATCATAGAAAGAACATGGACTAGAAAACTATGTAAGATTGACAGAAAAATATTCGCAATGCGCACCTCCATAGACCCCTGTTCCTCCAAAAACCATCGTCTTAACATAGCCTGTGCTTGACCAACACTTAGGTCTGGTTTAGTACTCATCAAGTCATTCAGAATTTTGTTTTCTAGAAGGACTCGTTTAAGGCGCCAGAACAAAGTTTTGCGAGAACTCCTCCATGGAACAATTTCCTGATGAAATCAGAGTGAATTATTCAGATAGAATGGAATATTATTAAAATTGTACTTAAGAGTTTCTCAAGATACTTTCATGTCATAAGCAATGGTGCAAGAAATTTATACTTACAGATATACATCCTTTTTCTAGCATTCTTTCAGGGGTATCATGCAAGTCAGCAAAGTGGACAGCAACTTGATGGTATAATGGTAAGAGATAGGCCTCTCTCTCTTTCACCTGCTTCTCAATTTCTGCTTTTTCTTCTGGTGGAAGATTTGCAGCAGCCATTTGCTTTGCTTTGAGCTGGCTGTAAATAGGATCAAGTCGCTGCATAGCTTTCACTTGGTCCTTTGGTTTGAATTTGATTTCAACAATACCCTCAGCTTCCAAAACACCACCTCTGCAAAAGTTAATTTAACATCAGGACAGTTGAACTCACACAATAATGCAGGTACGTACATAAATAATTTATCAGAATCTACCTGCTATCAGGATCTGCAAACATTTCTAGATGTCTTGGATTTATAGTGGTGTCAACTACAGCCCAGGCCCCTCCTCTCAACTCTCCGTTAGGAGGGAGGTACACAAATATGGGCTGCTGGTACTCTCGCAGAGCATCCACAATATAGGCGCCAAACTTCACAATCATGTCATACATATCTGCAATGAAACAGGGAACACATCAGACAAGCAGATTCAAACCAAACATTGATTGAAAAATGTGATTTTTTCATAAATTAGCATCTAGACACAAACCTTTCATTCCTGATGAGAATCCTCTCCAGTTGGCAAAAATCAAAAGAGGGAGTCCTTCCCGGCCGAAGTCCTGAATGGCTTGAGCTGTCTTATATGCTGAATCAGGGAACCAGACCTGACCAGCTTGAGAAACAGTCTAAGGAGAAACAAGAACAAACATGAGTAAAACGGGGTATGACTTCAACAGAATCACTTTAAACCTGGACCTAGTGGGGGAGACAAAGGTGCCTACCTTGGATTCACTATCTAAATTGGCAGGATCTGCAGGTAGAGTCAGGTCAACCTTTCTCGTCTCTACAGCGATAACACCCATTGGAATTCCTCCGAGACGAGCTCGGCCAGCAATGACTGTTTGAGCCCAAGGCCGCATAATTTCCTCCCAGCTTCCATGGTCGAAAAATCCAGCCTCCCATTCATCCGGGTTCACTGAGGAAAGAATTGAAGAATCAGACTTGATAAATGCATGGATGAAACAGTACAAAACTTGGGACTGGACCGATTTACTATACATACAAGGATTTTGCCTTCCCCCAAGCATCCACCGAGGATCATAAGGAGCCTTTGTTGGCATGTAGCCAACCTCTCTGTCCACAGGATCGGCTGGTGTGATCATAGGTGGAAGGGAAAGCTTGTCCTGTGAGAAGATAGTGGATTATAACGAGACTCTTTGAAGAAGCACCACATCACCCTTATCAATTTATTTTAAGTTAAGCACATACCTTAGGCATATATGACAACCACTTAAGTATTGAGTATATGCCATCCAGATCATTAGGATCAGTTTTGTGAGAAACACCATTATTGTAAACAATTTGTATTCCTCCCAATTGGTTGTTGGATGCATAAACTTCTCGGCCAAGCACTTTGTTTAAGGCCATATATCCAGTGAGGATAATGTGAGAGTTTTCTATCTGGATTAATCTCTGACCAAGACGGACAAGATAAGAACCAATACCAATTGCACGACAGGTAACCATGGAAATGGTTACAATTTCCTGATAGGCAAGAGATGTTTCACCAGCAATCATACCAGCATACTTAAGGTTCTCAACGCCAAGGCCATCTTCTTTGCCTTTAAATCAATAAAAAAGTTGTGACAGTATTTCAGCGAATGCAATACATTTTTCTGATAGATATTTTAGGTATTGAAAGGAACATACCAATGATATCAGTGATCTTGTAGCGAGACTCTCCTTCATCATCAATCAAAACAGTCTTTACAGAGTTTAATGGGGCAACTTTAGCATAGTCATCAGGCGTTAAATAAAGGTATTTAAAACCCTAAAAAAAACAACAAAGATTTCAGTTAGATTAAGTTAATATGTATGATTTTGACTCCCATTACTTTGATGACAATACTATCCAGAAGTTAGTCTGATCAAATTGAATACCTTTTCTTGTTCTTCTGGATCTTCCCAAGCTATTTTGAAGATTGATTTAATTTCTTCAGCAAGGCCAATGCGGGCACCACTGTTGGCCGATATGTATATTCTTGGGATTTTCAGTTCACGAGCTCTTTGTGAAGCCAATTTGAAGACAATATCTTCTCTTGGACCAAATGAACCCACTAAGTAAGTCAGGTCATTGGAGATCACTATTATATCTCGGCCATCTGGGTACTCTGGAGTAAATAACGTCATGCGCCATGCCACCATGCCAACCTGAAAACAAATATAGAATATTAAGAATTATAGTGAGGCCAACCTGACAACTGATTGAGAAAAGTGTACAAAATAATTCAAAGAGAAAGAAACATACATTATTTTCTCCTGGAAGTCTCTTCTGTTCAACAAGACAATCATCATTTTCCATGACCAGTTCAACAAAATCCATGACCTGTGCTGGAGGTTCGATGTTCTGACCTGGCCTTTCCTCAATAAATTCCTTCCACATACGTTCCACCATCTGACGGAACATATCTAGGAAGTCATACACATAGGTGGTGCCAGCAGTCTGAGCCTGGAATCTCTTCTGTTGGAGATAGTCTTTGGTTACATATGGGGTGGATATAGGTAATCCATGCAGAGGTCCTTGTTTTGTGCCAAAGGAATCAAACTTAATCTGAAAAAGATACAGTGTTTGTGATCAGGTCCTTAACTACTAAAATTTGATTCAATTACAGGGAAACAAAACTGAACAGCTATACTTACAATGCCGGACACTGGATCAGTCATTTCTTTGTAAACACTGATATCCAAGTAATACCCGCTGTCATTTGTGATACACAATCTAATGACAGAGCTTGGACTTGAAGGAGTTTGGCGAATAGTCATTTTCAATTCTGCCTGTCTCACTCGTAATTTCCACAGGCGAGGACCGTAGCGCATTACCATGTTAGTGACACTCTCTTCAATCTGCAAACACATACACAGCAAAACATGACTTCAAGTGGCATAGTAAACCTAACTAACATATTTAGACTTACTTCACACAACTGACTTACCTTTGATGGATCCAAAATGACTGTAGGGACAAAGTTGAGGAAGATATGATTGCAGTCAGTCCTCTTTGAGTGAGGGTGAGAGAACGCCACTTCTAATTCATCCATGGCTTCAAGGAGGACCCTCTCAGCTTCATTATGCAGATACTCAAACGATGCCTCTTTTGTAATAAGATCAGAGTGTCGAATGATGGAACGAATGAAGAAGCGATAATCTGTAACCTCTTGCCCCTTGGCAACCTTGGCGCGGCCAAGGTACAAGTGCATCTTGCGGTTGCTTACAGGCAATGCCTCCAAATCGTAGGTACGCATCCTCGTGAGTTCCAGCTGGAATGCCATGCCAGGTTCCAAATGACGGTAAATTCTGTCTTCAGCGAAGTTATCGCGGTACCGATAGGTGAAGAACTTAGGGAACTGTCTCTTGTTGAGAGCTAAAAATGTCACACGGCGAATGCAACGGCGTTTAAGCTCATCTCTCACAGAAGCACACCATTCACCAAACATGCGGCTGAGCTGAGAGTCTTCAATGTCACCATTATCCTTGACAGCAACACAGAGAATATGAATAGGCTCCATGCTTTGTTTGACATCAGCTGGTCCACCATCAGCAGAAAGACTAACATTAATAGAAGTACTAGTGCGAGATTCACTTGAACTTTCAACTGCCTCAAGAACCTTGGCGGAAATAGCAGCAGGAGAAGCTAAATCTTCAAGAAGATCCAATATTTCATCAGCATAGGATTCAAACTGTTCCAGAGATTCAAAGGCAGCCATGCAGCCTGTACGCTGGAAGCTGTCACAAACAAACACTTCTCCCTCAGCATTGGATTCAGGTGCTGTAGCTTGAGGCAGCCTGTTGGGGTGGGAGGATGGAAGAAGGAACTGGAAGTGAACAACACTAACTTCCCCAGAGAGTTCCATGTGCTGCAAACATGTAAGATCATACGAGATGTATGCTCTTCTCACATACACTTCAAGAGCTGCATTACAAACGGCTTTGTTGCTGTGGTAAAAGAAGTCATGCAGAATGTCAAAGATAGAAGTCTCAGACTGGATAAGCTTCTGCAGGTTTTCTGGATGGAAGTCATGACCATACATATCAGCAGCAGATAAGAAGATAGACTCCATCTGGTTGTGACGAAGCTCATAGGCTGGTTGATGAGCAGCAATCAGAACCTGTCTAGCTCTAAGAGCAACCCTTGAGTGTTCTGAACGGTTCAAAGTAGTAAGTTCATTCAATGTGGTGGCCAACTCATCAGTCAAACCAGGTTCATTTGCCCATAAGTGATCAATTAACATGGTAACAAGCATGTTTTTCTTAGAAACTTGACTGTGCGAAAAGATTGTGGCTGTCACTGTGGCCATGTTGTCTTTAAAATTTTCTTGCAATGCTGACACACATTTGTCATAATGACCCATCTGGAATTGACTTTCAACAGCATAGTATTGCCTCAGAAGTTCATGAACAGCGGTCTTCATACGTCCTCTAATACCATTTCTATATCTCTGGACGAGTTGCACTACTCCCTGAGTGGCCATAAAGAAGACATCTCGCTCAGCTCGTTTTTGAAGGGTTGCTGCATATCCATCAATAACACTTGCAATTTGCTGACTTGGGAACTGAGCCAAAACAGATGTAATATTTCTTTCATACAGTGACATCAGTTTCCTGATCTTCTTTTCAACAACAAGAGGAATGCGGCCTGATATAGAAGCAATAACATCTTGCAGTTCAAGCAAAGGCAAGCTTGGATCTCTTAGAGAACTCATGAACTTTTCAATGATGTCGCGAAGACGGGCCAGATGGTACGGCTCTGGTAGGCAGTACCCAGCAAGAATATTTTCCAACATTGTCCTGTATTGATTGTGCAAATGGTTCAGCTTCTCACCAGCATTATTAGCATCAGATTGAGGGAATTGTCCTTTGTAATCTTGAGCAACAGTGACAAGTGATGCATCGTCTAACTCCAAGTGGGCAATAAGGGAACCTGCATCCAAAACTGCGCCAGGTCGTTTGTGGAAGTAGATTGTTCCAGATTCATTGCATACCAAAGTCATAACCATTTTCATTACCTAAAATTAACAAAAGAAAACAAATAAGTAACGAATTTCTTTTTAAAAAGTGCGTTTTTTTAAAGAGAGAGAGAGAAGTCACACCTCAATTTCAGCATAAGCTTGGCCAGCTGAGATGTGTCCACCATCTTCCAACAGAATTGAAATGAGCTTGCCAGTTGAGGGAGATCTAAGTTGAGATGGATCATTTTCTTTCTCAAAGACACATGTCTGATTACCAATAACTACACGGTAACGGTCTACTTCTTCCTTCATGTAAGTGGTATAACTTGAACCATCAACTGAGAGTAGAATTCCACCATCAGATAAGCGATGGGTTTCAATTTCCTTAAATGAACCATTCATTATCAAAAAGTATGAATTTGGCCCAGACTTTGTTGATTGCAACTTATACTTGTACCCTTCGTGAATCAGTTCAACATTAACAATATGGTTCAACATATTTGCTGCTTGAATTTGACCTCTGGAACAAAGCCATGAATTGTAAAAATAACAATCAAATTTTAAAGATGTTAACGTTTTATGGAGTGAATATACAAATAAACACCTTACCTCTCAAGAGAAGTCTGGAAACCCTGGAAAGCTTCAAGCACCTTTTGGTCAGCAATGTGCAGAGCAGCACAAGTCACACCTAGAAGTACATCAGGCTTCTCAGCACGGACTCTTTCTTGAATGAGCCGGTCCAACCATGCAGTGTCAATTGTGTTATCTTGGAAGGTTGGAGTCTCCAGAAGAGTAATAAGATATTCAACAGTTGTCCGGAAATCTCCTCGAATGGACAACTCCTTCAAAGCAATAACAAGGTTCTCTCTCGCTTGTTCTCGGTTCTCTCCCCAGGAGAAACAATGACCAAACTGTGAGTCAGCAAACTCATGAAGCCCACCAGAAGCAGCCACAGAGAAGTAACCCCAAACATTCTTTGAAGAGCGGAAGTTCAGTTCCTGGACAGTGCCAGAGCTAGGCTTAAAACCTGAGAAAAGAAAAAAGAAATTTAAACAAAAAAAATGATTGCAGGGAAAGACACTAAAAAAAAAGGAATTTAGGAAAATTAATTTTATACCTTCATCAGGATTTTCACTGGTTATACGAGCAGCAATAACATGACCCCAAGGTTGAGGCTTATGTCTTGGGTTCTCAAAATCAATTGGTGTATCGCCCCAAGGTGATTCACCATAATAAAGTCGGATGTCTTTGATAGCATATAAAGGCAAACCCATAGCAATCTGCATAGAAAAACAAAAGAGAGAAAAAAGACATGAAATAAGCAATGTTGAGAAAAGAAAATTTAATATCAAAGAGGACAGTAAAGATATACAATGCTATCAGTACCTGAAGTTGAGCAGCAGGAAGATTAACATCTGAAACCATTTCTGTGCAAGGATGTTCTACTTGCAATCTGGGATTCAATTCCAAGAAGTAAAAGTTGCCATCTGTGTTGTAGAGGTATTCAACAGTTCCAGCACTGACATAGCCCACCATTTTTGCCAACCTAACAGCAGCCTTTACAAAAGATGAGAAATAGATAAAAAAAACAACAAATGTACACACAAAAAAAGTATTTTAAAATGGACAGATCTGACAAACTTTAATTTTAAATATCTTACTTTTTCCATTTCCTCAAAGACATCAGGATTAGCAATGGAAGCTGGTGCCTCTTCAATAATCTTCTGGTGACGGCGCTGAATGGAACAATCACGTCCAAATAGTGAGATGGCATTACCGTACTGATCAGCAAGAAGTTGGACTTCCAAGTGGCGAGCACATTTGGCCAGTTGCATAATGAAAATGGGAGAGCCAGGCACTTCAGCTTGAACCTGAAATATGACAGAGTATTGTCAGTATTTGTTGCTGTTATCCCAAAAATAATCTACAATAAGACACGTTAGCAGTAAAATGTACCTGTCGGAAAGCAACAGCAAACTCATCAGGTGCCTCCACTTTTCTGATACCCTTTCCGCCACCTCCCTCTGATGCTTTAATCATGACGGGGTAGCCAATTTTTTGTGCTGCTGCGGCACCTTCTTCAGGAGTTTGAACACAACCCTTTCTGTATAGCTCTGTGGAAATCTTTATCTTCTTACCAGAAAAAGATGCAGTCAGGTCTAAAATTATAAATATATTATTAGTAAATTTGAACAGAACTCTCACAAAAATAGTGCAAAGCAAAGAATACATTAATAATACAGACCTGATCCAGACCAAGGCAAAGTGGGGACATTTGCAGTTTGCGCGACAAAGTTGGATGCAATTTTATCTCCGAGAGCCCACATAGCTTTTTCAGGAGGACCAATGAAAACAATGTTGTTCTTATGCAACACCTCTGGAAGCTTAGGGTTTTCTGAAGCATGACCCCAACCAGCCCACACGGCCTGAAAAAAATAAAATATTAACAATATCCTTTCAAACTGTATGTATTTCAATGTCATAAAAGAAAAAAGTTAAAACTGGTTAAAAATGCTTACTTGGACTTGATTTCTAATTGCAATGTTAAGAATGAGCTCAACATTTGCATAGTTATTGTTGTTGCTGCCACCAGGCACAGGAACATACAGATCTGCCATTTTGATGTATTCGGCATTAGCTAGGATACAAAAAAGTACAGTTTTAGATATAAATTAAATTGAACCCCAAAATATGCGTCTTAGCAAGAAGTTTAGTATATAGTAGTCACCTTTGAGATCCTCAGGAGTAACCATAACAACAAAACGAATAGCACGTTCATTTTTGAACATTTCATAAGACCACCGACGAATGGATCGCATACATTTGACAGCTGCAATTCCATTGTTAGCAATAAGGACCTGGA
This sequence comes from Aptinothrips rufus, assembly GCA_902196195.1. Classification (NCBI taxonomy): domain Eukaryota; kingdom Metazoa; phylum Arthropoda; class Insecta; order Thysanoptera; family Thripidae; genus Aptinothrips; species Aptinothrips rufus. Next base: position 12,928 of record CABIKL010001858.1, read on the forward strand.
AAAAGGTGAAAGAGATTTCAGTAATAATGCCATTTAAAATCTACACTTCTCTGTAACAAAAGACACATTGTGATTTTTAATACATAATGGAGACACGCTTCCACTCACCTTGTTGATGACTTTGGTGCCTCCAAAACGACGAACGAACTCCTCAGGAGTGGCTATTGTGAAATCTTTTTCCAGTGTACGAGGGTGCATCACAGTCCCTTGGGACATAGATGGCCTGCAAACAGACAACAGCAAGTTAGTATACAGTTTTCAAATTTCTTTTTAGGCGTTTGGATGGAAAGGGAAGAAATTACAATAAACAAAAAGGTAACCAAAATAAAAAAAAAATCATTATTAGGTGAAGGTGATGTTTTTTCCCTTCGATAGTGCACAGACATAAAAGGGTTGAATCCAGCACACGAGCGAGATGTTTGTTTATGGGTTAGGGGTCGTCCATAAATAACGTAAGACTAAACTGGCCAGTTTTGTACAACTCCCTCGTCAGACGACAAACATAGCCGCATTACTCTTTTGGTGCAGAGCACTAAGGCGGGCCCTTAAAGCCTTACGCAATTTACGGACAGCCCATTCTGGTCCCAGCCCACCTGGTGGAAGAGCTAGACCAGTGCCGGGGCCTCGGGGGTCGGCGTGACGCTCTGCGTAGCAAGTGCCACCACCTCCCCATGCTCGCGACCCGCCCAGCGAGTCCCGCCGCGGCCCTTCAGGCCAGCCCTTCAGGTCGGCCGCAGCCCTTGGTAAGGACCTCACGCCCTTGCTCACGCCACGGCCACCGCCATGTTAATCACTCCACTCACAGGGCTGCAGCTCAACAAGGCGCAGGGGGGAGGGGATTGCATCGCTGCACTGCACTATCTCTGAACTAACTCGGAACTAACTGCACCGGGCAGGGGAGAGGGAGACACAGCCCACCTCCTCCATTCTCTTCGCCCCCGTCCCCTCCAACCACGCCAATGAATGTCTCAGTCCCCGCAAGACGCGGCACGGCGGTGCGGCGGAAATAGCTGTAGTGCCCCTCGCGGCTGTAGCGGCGTCCGCGGCGCTACGGCGGCGGACCACGCCGGCAGCGGGGGGGGGGGGGGGGGGGGG
>CABIKL010001859.1:0-14018 GCA_902196195.1 Aptinothrips rufus
ATTTTTATCCAGACTCGTATCTTGGTGTGGCTGATCAGTATATTGCGCTCCACTACCCGACCGACGAGTTATTTTGCATTGGTGGCCAAGATATGAGTCGTGAACGGACGAGATGAGCTGCATGAGTAGATGAGCGGATGAGTTGATTGTAAGAGCACCTTAACCGAAGCAGATCTTTTGTCCCGAATAGGGTATTCCAAAGATGCCTGAAGCGGAACTGCGAAGAACAAGCCGAAAGCCGAAGTAAGTTACAGAAGCAAAGGCAAGAGGTAAAGAGGAGGCGGATACATACCCGCCTCACCCGTCAACCTATTTGCGTGTACTTCGGCTTGTTCTTCGCAGTTCCGCTTCAGGCATCTTTGGACATTGATATCCAAGTGCCATCCACGTAACCGTAAATTGGCAATTACAAATGAAAATTCATAGACCGATGTTTAAGTACAATCAGAAATCAACTCACTCTTAGCATCGACGTTTGATTACAGCTGACGCGGACGAATAACTTGCGTGGATTCGACGTTGAATCACGACTTACCAACCTGTCTAGAAAATCGATACTTTGTTGATTTATCCGGGCCAGCGAAGATGGGACGTGCCGAAGTGACGGAGATCGTAATGATGACGTCATTAGACGTCAAGTAAAATTATTTCAACATGACTTATCTCTTACTAAAGAGGGTTTTTTTTTTAGCAATGGGACATAACTTATCGAGCTCCCAACAGCGGCCTCTGTGAGAAGTTGACTGAAGACATGCACTCCTTTTGTCCCTGACAATCCGGTTGCTTCTTCTCAGAGTCGCAATATTTCATTTCAACATGTCTGAGACATTTCGAGTTTCTCCAACCTCGTCATGGTGACGTTCCAAACAAAATCCAAGACATGACAATATTACGCATCCACTGTCCAGTGAAATGTAGAGCCATAACTTAAGACAATGAATAAAACTCGCTTTGATATTAAATCAAATCCCCCGCCACAGGATACCCGCCGAAGCGGACCGAAGGCGACATCACGGCCTTTAGACCAACGTCTTCCACAATCTTTTCTCAGCGAGGTATTGTTAATGTTTAAATTTTCGATCCAGCTCTAGAAACTTTTACGACCGATTTCTGTATCGTCATGGCTTAGATTTTTATGTTCTTTTCCCGAAAACATATCTCTACAAGGTGCTTCACGACCCACCGGATCATATCCGAGCAAGTCACCGCGGCAACAGCGCAATCTGGTGTGTGTAGAAAACATGGTGGATGTTTGTATAAAATTTGTAATTTGTCTTCGGCGTCCTTCGATTTTTCGGAAATGTCTAACCGTGTAAACCACTCTATTTATACATGTTTGAAAACGTGGCGAATGTTCGAATGCGTATAGTTTTTTTGTCTGCGGTGTTTAGATATTACGTGAAGTAAAGATGCATTGTCCTCCGATGCAGCTTAGCGCCAATGAAGGATTTCCTTAAATGTGGAATTATTATCTCAGTTTGTGAGGTAAATAAGTAAGTGTCATTGTCTATGTTAGGAACCTTTCATATAAACAATTTTGAGATTTTATCGGAGTATTCCTAGCTCTAAGGTCGGATTTTGAAGGGACTTGATAAGTAGTATTTCTGACCGGTGCTCCCTCGCTTGATTGTACGTTATACTATTTTTGCGATTCTCATTTGAGTGCAGTGCATGCTTGTTTTACTGCTGCGCTCGAAAGTCTGTGAACTGGAATTTCAATTAAGTTCTCTTTTTGGTTTTGATCCTTCTAAGCCTATTTGACAACATTTGATCAGGTTAGAAACTACTCACTTTCAGCTCCTAGGAGTCCTTTGATCAGTTTAATCGGTTTTCGTATTTTCATTTGACCAATAGCCTTTGGAAAATTTCCGTTGTATAATTTGACTGATTTTCCCCCTTGTTTTTCTTAATCTGCAATAAAGTATGTGTGATTCCAGGAGTAAGCTGTAGCGGTGGTGATGCTGTAGCAGAGTAATTAACCATGTCTACCTTCAATGAGCAGGGCTTTGAGAAAAAGCTCTTAGCTCTCAAGGATTCTCAGGAAAGTATATCAACCCTGTCTGATTGGTGCCTTCAAAACAGGCAGCATCACAAGAAAATTGTGACCACATGGCTGAGCGTCTTAAAGAAAGGTAGAAACATCAGTTTTAAAATATAAAATTCTCTATGGTTTATTTTTATTTTATTATATTTTAAGACCTATCCATATTTTACAGTGAGGGTTGAAAACCGACTGACGTTATTTTACTTGGCTAATGATGTCATACAATATAGCAAGAGGAAGAACTACGACTTCGTTGAAAGTTGGGGTACTGCGTTACAAAAAGCAACTACCATGGTTCGGTATGTACTTTTGTAATATTTCTCCATATTCTTGTGAAATATATTTGATCTTCTCACATATGATTTCCTTTAAAGGCATGACAAGGTGATGGACCGCATTATGCGAATTTTCAAGATTTGGGGAGAGAGGAATGTATATAATGAAGAATTCCTCACAGATCTCAGAGGGCTACTTACAGCTAAGAGAGCAACCCCTGCAACCCCTCAAACAAAGCAGTCAGATCAATCATCTTCTGTCGCTGTATCTACAACGGGAGAATTTATTGTAATTTTCATTTTATTCACTCTATATACTTACTGTAATAACTTCCCGTTCATGTCAAGTGATGAGTTACTCTTTCTTTCCCTCCAGCCTTCGAACCTCTTTTTGAGGATGAGTAAGTGTAAAGATCTGGAAGATGACACTGATCTCAAGTTAAAAGTGATAAATGAATGTAAGCTTAAACTGAATGACTTGGACGCTTTCCGCAACTCATTGAAAGGTATTGAAAGATTTCCCCTACATAATCAATAATGTTTTTGATTGTATAGCTTTGATTCTACTTTACTAGCTTGCCAACGCCTTTATTTTTTTGCCAGATCGAAGACATGCTGATGGTGTAGCTGGTGAACTTGATGATGCAATATCTCAAATGGAAAATTATAAGAAGGCATTGGAAGTAGAGATCTTAGAAAGGAAAGCAGTTATAGATCTTCTTCAGCAAGCAGCTAAATTCTATGAAAACGAGAAAAATGATGCCAAAGTTGTCTTCAATGTGAGTGAATTCTGCATCGCTAAATAAGTCTTGAAGAAACATGATTTCAGTATGTATCATAATTTTAATAAATTCTCTTTGCAGGCATATAGAAATTTTGGTAGTCGTGTTAAATCACTGAAAAGGAAGTTAGATGAACTTATTCCCACTCTGGCTAGTCCAATGCCATCACCAGATGTGAATGCTCCATCACCATCGCCAGACTCTGATATCGACCTGCCCAATGATGAGGATCTATCAGGTATTGTTGAGTGTCTTGAGGATATTGGTGATAAAGTTGTTGAGAGTGAATCTGAGGATGATTTGATGAGCGTATATTCATATTATAGCTCAGATGATGAAAATTCTCTCTTTTCTCGCTATGATTGGAAGAAAATGTCTAGTCATGCGCGAAGGCAGTATTTGCCTGTGCCAAAGCCTGCCTTTTCAGATTCTGATTTAACAGAGCTTGATGACAGCTTGGAAGACATTGAGGAACCTAGCTTTAACCTTTCTAAAGGTGTAGAAAACGGTACATTTTTAACTGTACAACAATGTTATAAAACAATTGAATTTGACACAAGTAATATTCACGACAGCTTGGATAAGAAAACCTTCTTGAAAGTAAGCACTAATGATAGTTCCTCAAAATCTGCCATGCCTTCAATAAAATGCGATTCTGGTAAACCGTATCAAACAGAACACTCTATTGGAGTTGTATTTAAAGAACCTGAGCACAGGAAAATATCTCATTCTTCATCAGAAAGAAAGACAGAATCGATTGAGGGTGCAGGGTGTACACTAGTAAATGATGCTTTAAGTTTTGCTAGGGATGGCAATGCTCTGTCTTTGATTGATGTTAATGATAAATGTTCTTTGGCCACTGGTAAGCAAGACAAAGATATGTGGTCAGATAATGAGTCAACCAGTTGTGTAACTAAGGGTCCACTTGTGGATGTAGAAGGGGATTTTCTTCCCACAGAAGATGATTTGTCAGGCCTACTTGAGTGCTTACAAGATGAATTTGTTGATACAGGTGCAGAGAATCCCATAGCTAGCAGTAGTCCTGCAGCCAAAAGGCGCACAAGTTAAAATTTTATAACTTTTTAGACAGTGTTTAAGAACATTTGTTGATAGGATCATGCAAGATCTCTGTTTTTATCTAATTTAATTTTTCTCATTTTTAAAGGTTACCTTTTGACTGTTGCTTCATAGTGGTGTAGATCTATGGGGATTTCATTTTTATCTTAAAAATACTGTGTACCTGACTATTTGGAAGTTTCTCAGAGTGGGTTACATATATTCGGTCTGTCAAATGAATTTGGCAATGCAGTACTGTTCCGTTTTTTTGTTTTTTTTCCTGTTTTTTTTTCGTGATAGGCATTTAGATTTATTGTTGTATAATCAGGTCAGAATATCAAGTAATTCTTCATCCTTCATTGTTTTCACAGTTTAGTAACTTTGTCAAAGTGACTGCTTTTTCATCCACATGTTCAAAAAACATGTCTAACTTGTGTAAATCTCCAATGTTTTGTCCATCTTTTTGTAGTATTTGACAATGAACTCGTATGCTTTATCTCACGAATTCTGTTCTGTTGAACTTCTGGTGATATCTGGCAATTGTCTGTTGTTGTTTTCTTTTTCTCTTTTTTTTTCTTTCTTTTGGCAACTGTGCCTCACCAGTGTTACTAAATCCTTTGGTTGTTCAGCTAGTTTTGGAGTGTTTATCTGCCTATGTGTGTGTGTGTCTGCGAAAATCCCAAAAAGCAATATAACATTAAAAGTAAAGTGCCATTATATTGTCAGTTTGGTTCTTTGGATATAACTTTAATGCTTTCGTTGAGCTCTTTAAATTCTCTCGTCTGTGCCGAAGCACCAAATTTATTTATTCGTACAGTACAGTCAGCATTCTTGACAAATCGTGCAAACTATCTTAGACATCTCTTTTGAGCTATAAGTACCTAGATTTTCAGTTGCTTGTACTAAAATAGTCAATCTAGGAAATGTCTTTCTCGATAATTAGATTGTTACATCAGTATTAGGCACTTCTCTTAACTTTCTTTGCTTTTATTGATAGAATGTTTCATATACTGTTAAAAATTATCACTCAATAGCAGATTGCAATGCATGGATTAATTCATGCTCTTCACATGCTGACACAATCTTGTCTGCATCAATAATGTACCTCTGTTTGAAATTACTATCAATTGATCAATAAATTAATGTCAAAGTCAAGCACTAGTTTCGTCTTTTCTTCAGTTCCCTTGATTCTCCTGTGTGTCAACACAAAAAAATATTAATTTAAATAAAGGAAAATTGCTGGTTAAATAAAAAAACATTGAGGATTTTTGTGAATTAAGGGAATTGAAGATAAGAGGATAACAATGGTGATGTAGATTTGAGAAGCTTTAAAGCTGAAGTATTTGCAAGACCTAATTTGTTTTTGGTGTCATGAGTTGTCAGCTTCATTTCATCACTCATCAATATTTTGTTATTGCTTTTGTAACAATCAGTTTTTTTTTTTTAAATACTCTCATTCTTCTAATATTAGAAATGATCTGAGCCTTCTATGATATGTAACCTACATCAGCAGTAGGAACTGCCTGTCTCACTTGCAGTTTTTGTCCTTTTATAAGTTTATCTCCCTCTTTTTGGCCAGTGGTCCATGTTTTCCCCGTCACTGACTTAACATTTTTGTTCAGAATTACAGCTACTTTGCACATTAAGGCTAAAAGTGACTTCAAATAATTCTGATTTTTCTTGTCATTTTTTTGGAATTTGCAGGAAAGGTAGCTCCAATGTTCAGCAAAGCAGCACCTTCAATCCTTCGGGCCTCTCAAAACACTGGTTTGGAAGATGTTCCAAATTGCTTTACTAGTTTCATGGGGAGCGGGGCACTTCCTTTTGACATCCAGGTAGGATACAGACACAAAGAAAATCTGTAAAGGTGATATTTTAATACTTTAATGTAATGGAAGTATCGATTTTTGCAGGAAAATTTGTTCAGTGATGAGAGAAGTAATCGTGCTGACACATCGCTCACATCAGAGGGAGAGCAAGAGGTAAGCAGATATATCAAAAGATCACAGTAATTCTCTGTGTTCTTTTTCTTGTCTTCTTTTCATATCTTGTCTTTCCTTAGGGTAAACCAATAGAAGTTATTGGAAGAAGAAAAGGAGATGACAATTTTGATGTTTTTCTGAAGAAACTGACCCATGGGTCTCCAAGTGCCGTCAAAGCCAACTCTGCAGCTTCCATACCAGGGTTAGGTGATCCTCTGCCGGTGCCTCCTCCCGCTGCCAGTGACTACCAGCGAGCGTCATCTCCTTCATCTCTCCCCATTCCACCGCCTCCCATGCCTCCCACCATGTTTGACACATACTCCCAAGACAGCAGAGAGAGAGAGGACTCATGGAATACAGCTCTACCTCCCAAGTTTCCCACATGGCGAGACACTGCAAACTCTGACTGGTCCAGAGAGGATTCTGGCGCCGCGGATGGAGGCGACTGGATGCCGGCACTCCCTGTGCTCAAGATACCACCGCCGCCCCTACCTCGAAACCTTGATACACCGGTAGGACTCCTCTCATTTATACAGTCACAACATTTATAAAAGTATTTCAATTGTAGAAATTTTAGTTGATTAGCAAGTATACATCTCTAATTAGATTAGGCCTCTGAATAATTAAGTTGAAAAATATCAGAGACTTTTCCTTGTTTTCAAGAATTCAGTGGTATTAAAGGCCTCATCAGGGTGTCTAGCGACCTGGAAAACCTGGAAATATCAGGGAAATTTATGCCTCTGGAGAAGTCGGGGAAATATTAGGGAATTCTTTAAAATCTGACCTTGTACCAGGAAAAATAGAGAAACGGCGTTATTCACCTCGATTTAATCAAATCTTAAGTCAGAAAATACGCGTTTTTTTGCTCGCTTCGCTCGCAATTCAGTCTTCACACTAACAAAACGGTTTTGACAAAAGAACAAGATCGTCGCAAATAGTATACTGTTGGCTTTTGGCTCGCTTCGCTCTCGCATGTGTTAAATTTGTTCATGGAATTTTGTCAAAATTCGCTCTGGAAATCAGGGAGTTATCAGGGAATTATTTTCAAGGGACTCGCTAGACACCCTGCTTCATGCACAGGGCTTTCTCGTCTTAAAACTCTTTTTAAGTCAGCGTCAGCTTGCTTCTATAACTCTTTCAAAGTCTTGGGTATAAGCTGGGTATGCATCATATATAGCTAATATCCATAAGGCTGCTTGAGTTAATAGAGTTGGATGTGAGGTGCTTATTTTCCTCATTGATTTTGTTCTTATTTTATTTTATTTCACAGGAATCTCCTCCCAGCTTTGAAAAAGAGTCGTTCCGAGAACCTGTGGAGTATGACGAGACAGGCAGGAGCAGAAAATCTATGAGTGGTGATGTAGATCATCGCTCATTTATGAGCCACTCTTCCCCTCCCAAGGATGTTGATCATCGAATCCTGAACAATCGATTTAAAAAGGATGTGGATCATCGTAATCTTATAAGTTTAACAGGTTCTCCCAGAGAGCTTCAACCACCTCCTATGCCTCCTCAGTTATGGGGAGACGTTGACCAGGACTATCGTACTATTTCAGCCCCAAGGCAGCAACCTCGACCTGGAGATATTGTAGAAAGTGTAGATATGGAAATGAGTGATGAAGAAGAAATAGAGCGTCACCAAGACAAAGGCAGGTCTAGAGAACAGTCTCCAGCCAAGCGAATACAGTCAAATCCTGAGTCTCCTGTCAAAGAGAGAGATGAGTCTGCAAAATCTAAAAACCCTCACTCTTCAGCGATTGCAAAGGCCATTCCTCCTCAGCGGTTCAATGTTCCTCCACCTGCTAGACCACCTTTTCTGCAACCTCCACCAAGACCTGGATTTTCAGATGGACAATTCGTTACAAACAGATTGGATCATCCAGGCCTGAGGCCTGACTTAGGTAATTTCAACTCTAATAATAGGTTCACCGTGCCTCCATGTCCGCCACCTCCTGTTATGCCGCTTACTGGCCCTCCACCCGGTGTCCCTCCAAGAATAAGGAATCCTGGTTTGAATTTATTGCCTAATGTAACCTTGCCTCCAAACCCGTTGATGGGAGTGCGCCCTCCTGTACCAGGTCCCCTCACTCCTCAAAGATCTCTAGAAACTTCTCCACCTAGCGCTCAGCAAGGGACTCCAGCTGGCAATTCTGGAACAGCCTCATCAGGGCCTGAAGAATCAGACACTGACTCAATTGGACAGTACCTCAACATGGGGCTATCAGATGATGAAGAAATTAAAGAAATGGTGGCAAGTATGGACCCTCAGCTATTACAAGAGGTGGTGGATGGCATTAATATTGGAAATGGATCAGAAAAATTGGACCTTAGTTCCTTTATGCCCAACAATGGAGAAGTTGATGAAAGCGAATCTGATTGGAATGGTCAGAGTGATTTCGGTGATGCGAATAATCGAGGAGGATCTACACCAGTTGGTATTCGTCCATGGAAACCATCTCGTCAGAGTGCTTCAGGCACTCCCACAGGCATTCCACCACTGTCACCTGGTACGCCTCGCTTCCGTGGACAACTCTCTAACTGGAGATCTCCCCAAATGCATGAAAGGGCCGTGTTATCCAGAGGCCGGGGATGGAACTTTAGGGGCTTCAGAGGTGGCCCTCGGGGGCTGTCTATGCCCAGGCAGCCCTATTGGTGACTCTTCATTCTGTGTTATTTTTGCTGATCCGTGTTTAATGCACTTGTTACTGTGTACTGTTGCCTTCCCCATTATCAAGTCAGGGTCACAGTTGCTGCCCCATCTGCACCTCTCATAGTATTTCTTGTTTGATCAAGGGCGCACTGGTTTGTATGCTTTATTTCTCTTTGTTATGTAGTATGTGTGATAATGTGTTGTTTTTCTTTTTGTCTTTTTTAGTATATCAAGGAAGCCCCACTTTGATCTGGAAAGTTAATGTAAACTCACTGTATAAGGTTTTTAATTTTAGAATTTCCTGAAAGTGACCCTTAACTTCCCTTCTGCTTTTCCACCAAAAGCACAGTACTAGTCTGGGGCTGAATCAAGTCCACTGCAGGAGGCAGTTGGCCAATCATTTGTTTATTGTTGTTTAATTTCTGTGAATGTTATTTCTGGGGGGGTGAAGGTTTGCCATTGGAATGAATTAGTGATTAGGGTGACACTGAGAGAGCAGAAGCACTCATTTGTTGTATCTGTTAAAATATTTTATTGTAGAGTTTTCTCTGTCAAAAGCAGAGCTGTGCTGTGTTTTCAGTCAAATGTTGTAAATATTGAAAAGTAATAAATTCATTTCTTAGAGATCATATGTAGAGACATAATTTATTTTTGTCACAAGAAGGAATCATATTCCAGGTTGGGTTGTTGATCATTGTTTCAATTTAAGACTCGAGCATGGAAATCTGCTTTGCTATGGTTTAGCAAATTATCTTTCTACTTCAAATAGTTACAGTTAGGACTAATGAAAAAGTGATCTTTTAAATTTCAGAATGTAACAGCCCATCTAATAAATAGTATGGTTCTGTTGAAAGTGGATTGAAAGTGGGTTAAAACGCTTCTCTGCTTTAGCTCAGTTAAGACCAAGGCCAAATGTTATTATTGTGTTACTCATATACAGAAAGTACCCATAACATAGATGTATACATAATTTTTAGGAATGTAGAACTTTGAAGTTGCATTTTAATATCAATACATTTTTTACCTTGTGTGCAATCTTGTCAGTATACTAGATGCCTGCATAATAAGTTCTTGTTTGGTTTCTGTAACCAGCGGTTTAACTAGCAAGTTGTTGTTATTATATTTTCATTGATCTTTCGACACTTGTTCTTCTTGCTTGACTTTCTGGGGTTTGACTTTCAGGAAGGAATTTTTGAGTCATGTTAACTATTTAACTTCTTACATCTTCTCAGTGCCATTAATGACTTGCATTCTTGATGACTGAACTGATGAAGTTTGATATTGAAAGTGATTTCCTTCTTTCTGTTTGCTATGAACATCACAATGATTGTTAATGTAAATATTACTTTTTATATATCTGCCTGGATGCATAACAAGAATGATGTCATGAATATTTGTGCACTGCACTAGGTGAACATGTAATTTGTGTTGTGCATTTCTCTTTTGCCAGAATTATTGTGAAAGGATATAAATACTCTTAAAATTTGCTTAATATGTTGATCTTTCGACAATTTTATGAAGAAAGACTGATTATTGCGTTTAAATTGTCTTTAGGTTGAAGTTTAATATAAATTACGAAAGCAAGGTTTAAGAATGGCTGCTTCTCTGTTTCCATGTGTGTCACAAAAACATTTTTCATGTACATTATCCTTTGAACAAAAGATTATAATGTGGGAAACAAAATGTACTAAAGCAGAAAGGGTGGTCATATTTAGCACCTGATAGGTTTTATGAGTGAAGATCAGTGGCATGTGTTCTACAGGCATAAAATCATTCCGAAATTTAGTAGTATGTGAAAGTGGATATATTGTTGAAGGAAATGAATGTCTTGTGGTGTGTGTTAGGTTTCACCCACGAGTTGTCAAGCTACGATTTTTTTGTTTTCCTCAATGTATTCTTTTAGTACAAATTCGGATAGTAATATTCCCATTGGGTGCCTAATGCTCCACTCTTACCATAATTGTTGATTAATAGAATGATATCGTTTTTTTGCTTGACAATCTGTGTATAAATTGTAAACACATTGTAACCGATCGCAAATATTATAATTTCACTCTACATTATAGTGGGCTTGATTGTATTTGCAAGGTTGGTATCAGGAATTGAATGAGACTGATATGACCTTCCGGAAAAAGACTTTGCTCTATTGTTTTGCCTGTTCATATGTATCATACACTGTGCAAACCCAAAGTCAGGCATAAATTTTACCATAGGATTTCTATTGAGTTCCAAAGTGATCCTGTAGAGGTTGCTAGTTTCTGGTTAACGTTTCATCTGTCTCTGCCACTTTTGCCTAATTCTTTTTCCTACTCTAAAGAAGAAATATTCTTGTCTTTGACTTCAATAACTAAGGGTCTTCAACATAATTCAATAGTATTTTGCACTCTAAAAGTCCAACTTTCCTTTTAAAAATTTTGTAATGACCTGTGCTGGGTTGTATTGGGTTGAGTTTTGGATCCACTCCCATGTCACATCGCCACTCATTTTTTTGTTTTCTATTTTTTCTGTCTTATCCACTGATAAATGTGGAGTGTGCTATAGATATTTTTCTTAAGTTGACTTCGAGCCCATTATGAAGCACGCAAGTTTTGAACTATTCCCATAATGTTGCCGTAAGTCATTCATAGAACAGACAAAAGTTATCTTATGAATGTTCGCAAAATTCTCATCACCCCATGTTATATGGTTCTTTTTGTGAACAAACTTCCATGATGGTTTGTAGGCTTATGCCTATTTATCATAAATTAGTGAAGCACATGATAGTTTTGCAATATTAACCAGATGGGTTATTAGTCACAATTTATTGCTAACTTGCTATTCCTTTATTAATTCTTTATTTCATTATTCATTTGATAAGAAATTTATTTCCAAACCTTGTCATTTATTCACACAATTCTACATATTATTCTTTTTTTGTGCTTTCTCTGTTAACTTTTTTTTTTCCAAACAAAATTTTAAAGTTCACTTTCATTTTCATGGAACTTTTGGAAGATCTTCTTTGCAACTATGACTTCACTGCACACACACACAACATGCACAATGAAAATAAAAAAAAAATAGCAGAAAACAATTTGGGTCAATCTTGTGAAACATCTACCAAGGGTTCAGTATAAAAGAATTCACAATAAATGGGCTTCAGCACTTTTGTTCTGCAGTAGTTAATGGGAATTATAGAAGCTCATGAGAATTTTACTTTTAACTCATAGTTGATTCAGAATGTTTGCAGACTAGATGGACTGCCCCATTGCTCAAGAGATTCATATTCTTCCACACTGTTTAACATTTAGTTACAAACATGAGCAGTTCTGAAATCATCTTTCTAATATGGTGTCTAATATTTAATTTATTGGTCACTTGCAAGGATATTGCAGTCAGAAACACATAATTCACCTTGTCAGTTGATGCTGATTCAAGTTATTACTTCACCATACTTCAAATCTGCTGGTTTGGGTTCCTATTCTTCGTAGCAATTACTCCTGATGGTGGTTTTTGTGCAGATAAGAGGAAAACATTTATGAAAACAAGAAAAAATTACCATTGGCATACTGCACAATGCTCTTGGATTTCAGAGGAAGAGGATTCATACCATACTAAAATTCTAAACTTGTAGTTTTAGTTGATGGGTGAAAGGAATGCTCTGCTATAATTATTGTGTGTTCGTCCAGTTATATCTCATCCCAAATTTTAATTATGCACATTTCTTTCTTATGAATCACTGACTCAATCTTCTACAGCGCTGACGCTCGCTCCAATCAGCAGTGGCTAGCAGTTCATCAAAACTCCATGTTAGATTTCCACTTTTTGCTACAACTCTTCTAAGATGGGTATCTTTGACTTTGGTGGTAATTATTCCTTTCTCATCCAAATGTTTTTGCCATAAACACCAAAAAGTCTTCCACATGTCTGTCCTGACACGAACAAATATACCCCTCTCTCCGTTCATTTTGCCATAACTAATTAAAGTTCCTGATGTGTCACCTCGCCCTTGCAACAGTTAATGCTGCCGGGAGCAAGGCTTGGTAGGACATTGTCTGTTTCAGTGGCAAGTGGCAACCCCCTTCTCCAATCTCCTCTTCAGCACCTTTCATGCAATGTAGACATTTTTGAACCTTTCATTTACCTTTCTTTCCTAGATTGTAGAGTCTAGCTTTGAGATATTAACAGTGTCAGAAAGGCCAACATACATCTAAATTTATATTTATTTACCTCATTAATATTTCATGAATCTCACTTTAAAAAAAAAAGAAAGTGGCAACTGTATTATTGGTTAATTTTATTTTTGACATTTCAATGCACCTTGAAAAGATGATGATCAATTGGAATTCAGTGGCATTTATGTTGCATCAAAGAAAGTGCCCCACAATACCCTTTCCCCTTTAATTTTACGCAATCATTCTGGACAGGCATTTATCATAATTATTTCTTGTAATTGTTGTAACGCATGTATGTGTCTTTATATTATGACTGAATTATGCACATTTTGTACCTGTGATTTTACTTTAAGTGCCTTCAATTCCGCAAAAACAACTCTAGGACTTAGACTTTGTGATATAATAAAAATAAATAAATGTAAACTTAACATGTCGTTTTATCTTATTTTCGCGATGGGAAGATTCCAGAGTATAAGAGATTGGAATGTGCTCACAATGTTGAGGCAATCTTATTCTGAGCAATCTTTAAACACTGTTTGAAGTATCGCAATCCCTCCAGACAACTGTCTCGTTAGCTCAGTTGCTAGCGGCGTCTCTTTATGTGATGACAGTGATGCCAATTGGCGTCACCTCACAGTAGGTACCGCAAGATACCCGTATCGTAGTGGTTAGAGCGTCAGAGTTACACCCTTGCAACCCACGTTCGCTCCTGAGCGTCTCCTTTTTCCCTCCCGTGACGCATTGTTGTCAACGAGGCTCGCCGGAGCGCTCTGCATGCCCAGTCCTTCCCTGGCGCCTTCGCGCCCTGTGACTCTCAGTGAGCAGGAGTGCCGGCCCTACGTGAAGTTTTCTCTGAAAACTTGGTTCCTGTGCATTTTTGAGTGGAATGAAGTGAACCGAGTGTAGTTCAAGACTTAAAATTTCATTTAATACGAAAGACATGGCTGTTAATTTCAAGTTTATAATGATTTGCAGTAATAATAGAGTAGAGATGGCAAAAGCTGTGCGGTTCGCATCGTTCGTCTCTGGTTTTCTGTTGAAAGCTTAGCTGCGGTACACTTTTGAGGGGTAGAGTGAG
>CABIKL010001860.1:0-14013 GCA_902196195.1 Aptinothrips rufus
GTATTTGAAAAACAAAAGTGACTAGATGAACCCAGTAATGGCCCCCTGATTTCCAGTGATGGCCCCTCACAATCCCAGTGACGGCCCCCTCCCATTTCCAACCCCTTCAGACCCAAATGCGGCTAAATTTGAAAACCCCGTTTGTTATCGCCAATGGGCAGGCCTTTCACAAACACAATCCGACCATCGGCTCGACTGACCGATGCAAACTCTGCCCGAGAGGGAGCAAACCGTGCAGCACTGCGAAAAGTACGCGCTGAGGCGGTCGCCGCTTGGACTGGCAGCTAAGAGAAGAGTTTGTTTTGACGTCTTGTTTCGTCCTGTTTCAACAATTTTGTTGAATTTTCTTTTTGTTATCGTGTGTCTACTACCTGTAAGTACATTGTATACGAAGTTTTGATGCGGGGAAATGATGATGATGCCAGAGTTAAGGGGTGGGGCCATCACTGGAACACAGCCGATTCGCTGTGCCAGTGATGGCCCCACCCCTTTACTCTGGCTACAATAAATTCCCCGCATCAAAACTTCGTATGCAATGTACTTACAGGCAGTAGACACACGATAACAAAAAGAAAACTCAACAAACTTGTCGAAACAGGACGAAACAAGACGTCAAAACAAAATCTTCTCCTAGCTGCCAATCTAAGCGGCGACCGCCTCAGCGCGTAGTTTTCGCGTTTGCTCCCGATGGGGCAGAGTTCGCATCAGTCAGTCGAGTCGGTGGTCGGAATGTGTTTCTGAAAGGCCTGCCCAACGGCGCGAACAAACGGGGTTTTCACATTTAGCCGCAATTAGTCTCTGAAGGGGTTGGAAATGAAAGGGGGCCATCACTGGGTCGGGGGCCATCACTGGGTGTCTTACCCTAGGCCAATGGATCAGCCACCGAGGGTCACTTCAGCTCAAGAGCAACCAAGAGAAAGAGCGACGAAAAGGTGGCGACTGTCATGGACACGATTTAAATCCGAGCGCCTTTCGCATGCAGAGCGCGCCACCTGTCAGAAGACACAATAAGAGCTTCCTTTAAGTGACAAAAGATTGCGAGCATTGGCCAATTTTCTGTTACAGCATAGTCTGTAGTGCCAAGAAACGTAATTCAGGCCCGAAACTCTGGAGGAAAGGCACGTCTTTCTTAGGGTCGTCTGACAGGTGGCGCGCTCTGCATGCGAAAGGCGCGCGGATTTCAATCGTGTCCATGCCAGTCGCCACCTTTTCGTCGCTCTTTCTCTTGGTTGCTCATGAGCTGACGTAACCCTCGGTGGCTGATCCATTGGCCCACTTGGTAGTACAACCGCCGGCACAGAGAACTCGAAGTTAGCTTTCGTCAACAAACCGCTGAAGACGAAGGTATGATTTTTCACCTGTCGCTGTCACGTGATATTGCCGAGGTGGTGCAATATTTTGGGGCGGTCGATAGTTCTGGGGCAAGGGGTCACCCCGACCAACAATCTTACAAGCTCACCCAGTGACCGCCCGGGTTCACCGCCGCTGCGCTAGGACCGCGAGACCTTCCCTCGCCCCGCCGGACCCCGCCGACGGCCGGGCCTTCTACCCCAATTCGCCTCGTGATCCCGTCATCCGATTTCAAAGTTTTTTTGTACACGTTCTTTGGAAAGTACAAGCTACAATATTTCGCCCTTCTCACACTAAAATTCCACTTACCCGGACACGCTACTGGCGGGGTCTCTTGGAGCGGGGCTGCTGAAGAAGGAGCTTCTAGGGGCGATGCTGGTTCTACCGGAGGAGTCATCTGGAGGGCCGCTTCCGTAAACACCCCCTGGACGGCCATTGGTTCATCAGCTGCTGGAGGTGGGGCACTCTCTTTGGGTGGAACTGGTCCTTCATCTGCTTTAGAGATAGACTCCTTGGCGCGCTCCACGCAAGCGTCCAGAATAGTTGTCGGTGGAACTGTCTCACCTGTTAGAACAAATTAATTATACAAAAAAAAGTCATAAGATATAGCCCGAGAGCCCGAGAACGGGAGGCGGTATTCACTATATTGCTGTTGCAGGTATACTGAAAACCCAAGATGCTTAAAAAGTCATCACAGAAGGCGTTTGCAACACAAAACAGACTGCCATAAAGGCGTTTGCAACACAAAACAGACTGCCAAAAAGGCGTTTAAATCTTAAACGCGAAACGATATTGAGTTTCTAAACATCTTGTAAAGCTTAACTGCAAGTTTTACACAAAAGCACGTGTGACAGCAGTGTCTACAAATTAAACGCCAGGGTGTTTAAAAATTCAACGCCCCTTGTTAGTCTGTTCTCTGTTGCACATGTCTTTTGCGTCGAGTTTTTAAGCACCTTAGTTTTTCACTGTACTTGTGCGTTCATGAGATGTGAGGGATAGCAGACATGTAAATTGATGATTTAGTAGAAAACGCAAATAGTAACTTAGTTTGGGTTCTCGGTTCGAAACACACTGAGTTGCGTACTCGGGGGAAAGACGCGTAGTTCCCTGCTCCCCGCAGCCACTCCAGATCCCAACGCCGCCTAAAGTGTTGACTAATTACCTATAAAGACTTGGCAGCATATCAGGATAAGTGATTAAAAATTATGTTAACTCGTGTCTTATTCAGGCACGCACGCATGAAGTATTCTGCAGTTTTGTCTCGGGATTCCAGAGCGGCAACATAACCTCACTTTGCAGATTCCGTTACAGATCTATACTCTAAATGTCTAAGAACATTTTATTTGACTTAGTAACGTTTTTATACATAACTAGGATTACTAAGTATTTTTTCCTTCTTAATCACGACATTTTGTTACTAAATCGTTATTTATTGTTGCTTAATGGTTACTAATTCTAGTTTTGTATCAAAACGTTACTGAGAACAAAATTATTTTGTGTAGACATTTCGATTAGTGTATTGCGGTTTCCGACATAAGAACCCCAGAGTGGACAACAGCACAAGGCATATGTTTGTTCTTGTGGAAAGCGAACAAACCGCCTGGGAAGACGAATTTGACTCAGCGGACACAGAGATAGTTGTGCGGTACCGAGCGATAAACGCGTATTGCGCTCTGATCACGAAGAGAAACTACGTATGTTCCAGGTTGAGCATCTGAGTTACGTGTCTTTCGAACCAATAATTCAAACTATTTTCGATTTCTACCAATTACTGTCAGGAAACGAAAATGTGATACACCAAACTCCTCTTAACTGATAATCTTCCCAGGTTAGGTGCATGCCAGAAGTGTCTTCGCGTAACAGGCGCCCTTTAGCCTGCTCCAGCCATCGCGCTCAGCCCCTGTCTAGGCTCCCAACTGGCCTAGGCGTGCGGCGCTTTCGGCTCGGCTCTTCGGGCCTCAATTTGGAGCCTACCAGAGCCAGCCGATATACCATGGCTGGCCGTATTCGGAGGTACGTCAGCGAGCAGGGAAACCAGCATAATATGACCTTCCTGCCCGAGGCCGATATAGAATGTGCGTCACAATCTGTCCGAAGCATCGGACGAACATCTAAATGCCTGTTTTCGTGATCGGCATAATTGGAAACCCTGCGGCGATACCCAACTCGATGTGACTAAACAAGTTAAAATTTCTGTTAAAATTAAACCCTTTCTGACATTTACCACCGAACAGCACCCCTAAACGATGAATTAAACTGCTGACGATATCTTTTGCGATATCAGCACCCTCGAAAACCTCAGATACGATACCTAATTCGACGTGACTGATAAAGCGACGATTTTAATAAAAGACGGAAAAAAAACACTTCCTTATGACGTTAAGCATCCTAAAATCTACCCTTCAAAGACAGGTCAGACGTTCGCAAACACTTTTAAAGTGGTCAGCGTCTTCAGAAGCGCCCTTTTTGATACCCCACACGACCTTGTCTGTAAAAACGTAATATTCGTCATTCGTCCCTTTGGCGTGTCTTACAACCCACCTTTAAAGTTACACTAGAATGTCGAAATGCAATCCCTCGCTGAGCGTTCAGCCAAATATTTAGTGAGCTCAACCTGTTACGGGAACACACACTGTCTGGCGTCCTGACGTACACAACGTAGTCTAATAGACGCAACATTGGGAGACCAAATGTCATAACCAAGTTGATAGTCCCCAATTACGTCAGCTGGTAACTGTACCTGAACAATGACATTCCCCCGGAAGCAGAAAAGCTGCTGACGGTCTAGGCAATCCAAGTCCCATCTCTGTGAATCTCTGAGCGAAATATAAGTGGGTCTCGTGCGTTATCTTCGGACACTGGACGTCGTGTTGAACCAGCGGTAAACGATTCTCAGCGGCAACTACAATAAAAGCAGCCTCTTATGTGCAGTCAATGATAATGCGACTATTAATCGTCTACTTTAAAGCAGTGAACTATTTGATTGATTCGATTCACTCCATGCTAGAGATACTAACAGACAGACGAAGAAAGTGTCATTTAAATACCGCTTCACCATTTCGGGGGAAGATCACGCTCTTATCTCCAATATAGAGTAAGAAGGGCCACGATTTTTTTTATTTTTTTTGTAATGGTGGTGGTGGTGGTGGTGGTGAAAGGGAGGGGGAGGGAGAGAACAAAACGTGACCAGTTCTGGATCATGTGGTATTTAAAAGACTCCTTACCAAGTATCTCTATTCAATTCTGATCTTACTAAGTAGTGAACAAGACAGTAACTTACCTGACTCCGTACGTTCGTCCTTCTGCTCGGTCAATTCCAGCCCACGTCTCTCGTCCTCACGAAGCAGCTTCATCATTTCCACCTTCCCTGATGAACAAAAAAAGAAATTACGCTGTAGACCACGACTTTTTTTTCTACATTGATCGGTTGAACACACTGGGAGCTGAAATGCGATGTATTCTTGGTATATATCACACTCGTGAGGGGTGGTGATCTTGTAAGGGGCTTTCATTTATAACGTTACGCTGCTTTGGCCACTTTTTGAACCCCTCTTTCCCATGTCACGCAGAGTTACGCTGATGCAGACCCCCTCCCTCCCCTGACTGTGTGACGTAATTATTGAAGGCTCCTAACGTCACGCTTCCGTACAAAATCAGTTCTTTACTTATGGCTCTTCTAAATCTGAACGACCGTGAAAATCTCTCCGCGCTGCTTCCCGCTCCTATCGCCAGACATGTGAGTAGGGCACCCATGAAACAAGAGGACGTACCCAAAGGATGAGCACATGTCACTAGACGCGGGTAGCCGTTTATTCATACGAAGACCGTTCGTCACAACGTGAACATTAATGTTGATTCGTAATACATACATATTTCTTGTAAAAAATTGAGATGGTGTGACTAGGTTGTTACAGTTATGTTCATAACTGTCGTAATACATATATATTTCTAAAAAAAAATGAGATAAATTGACAAGATTGTTGCAAATGAAATGTTCCTTGTCATGAAATAATAAATAATTGATATTAAAAATAAAGCGGAACATAACACTCTCAGTCTTAGTCTTTCTTCTTCTTCTTTTTAACTTCTACAGCATTCAATGACCCCACATACAATAAATAAGAAAAAAAAAGAAGTACCAGTAATTTACCTTTAAGACTCGTTCTCTACCCAACCCAACCTGTCCGTCAATTCGACGTCTCGTGTACAACGGCAGCCCCCGTAAACCTTGCGCCTACCTGGGTAGGCAACCGATATGACACGCTAGAGGGGCTTGCCCTGATTTGCCTGCTAGCGACCATCCTCAGGCCTCGAACCAGTTTTTCCCTTTGAAAATAGTGACTTTAGTGACCAAAATTTTTAAATTACCGACTAATTACTGACCAAAATTCGGCAAGAGTGGTGACTTTTGAGGACTATTTTGGACTAAAAATCGATATGAAAGAAATTTTTTTACAAACTTTTGATTTTATGAAGTTATGTAACATTACATAGTGAAGACAATGAAGAGTAACAACCCACCTTTCGTCTCCGTCCTTGCGCTCACAGGCTGCGCTACTTCACCGACAATCCTGTTCGTTCGGTGTGCTTGCGCATGGAGTATCGAGACTAAAATAGCGGTAATTTAGAAAAAAAAATAGAGTCTTTTCGCCGAAAATACCGACTTTACCGACCAAATTTGAATATTACCCACTTTTACCGACTTTAAATAAAATTACCGACTTTAGGATAAAATACCCACCTAGTTCGAGGCCTGCATCCTCATACGAGCTCTCGGCCATGCCTGCTTGCGACATGAAAGAGGGCTTATTTCAGGTAGCTGCGGGTAGCTGCCTGCGAGCGACCATTTGCATGTTGCACATCAGGTAGTGCTTGCTAGCGACTAGAGGCCTGGATTGGAGAGAATAGTGTCCGCTGTCCCACGTTGTGAGCGAGAGTATTCTCATACTGGCTGAAATGCTGCGTGTAATTGCCCAAAACCGCCATCTTGTTCACGGATGTGCTGCCGGAGTGGCCGTCCCTGACGGTCGGATACACAACGTCTGGCGGAAACAATAGTTCGGTCGGAGAGAAATGATTGACATGCCGTACCGCTGCTGGAATGGGCTGCACCTCGTCAGCTGTTATCCTTGAGTGCAGACATCTTGTTCACGACAGGACAATATGAGAAATTACGCGCAACTTTTTGGAGAATATGAAAAATTTCACGTAGCATTTCGGTGAGACACTGTTCTCTCCAGTCCAGACCTCTACTAGCGACCTAGCGCCTAACATATCTAGCGAGCTCAGCCCGTTACTCGAAGACACTGCCTGTCATACACTTAATATAGACTATTTTCCGGAAGTCTAAAAACATTTAATTTCTCCGCATACACTTAAGACTTACCTCCAGAAGCTAGTTTAGATGCTTGGTAAAAATGTCCATTTTTCCACCTCGCCTCTAGGCTGCCTCCAACTGTACGCAGGTCTTTGGTGACGAAGAGAATGTCGTCGTCCGTAAACCTGACAAGGTGCCACAGGGAATCTAAACGAGAAAAGAAACATGTTACTTTCTGAAATAGTACACTACAAAACATTATTTCGTGAAATAATGACAAATTATGTGTCTTTATTATTCGAACTGTCTGTTGTTATACAATATTTTTTCCTTTTTACGACTTTTTCTTGTAACTTTACGAAATTACAACTGTTTGTAGTATTTTTTTAAATAATTCAGATTTGTTCTCAATTTTACGAACTTAAGTTGTAATTTTACAAAATAGTTTTCTAGTTTCATAAGAAGCGTTAATATCTTCACAAACAATTTCGCTAATTATGAAAAACAAAAACCATTTGTAAATTGACAGAGGCCGGCCGATGCGGGCTCGCAGAAAAATGCGCTCACACGTTTTCGCTTGTAGATTGCAGGCGCGTGCGAATTTTAAAATTCTGTAGATTGCATCGTACTGGCCACACATTTTTACATGGAAATCAACCTCGAACCGATTTTTGATTTAAGATGTGTGGCCGGGAGGAGGTGAGATGTGCCGCAAAACGGCAATTTTGGTACTTTTTACGTTTTTGCTCCCGTGGCATCTGTTGCAGTCCCTTAGGTCGATGACCCGCGTTTCATGCGTGGTGCGTGAAATATATGCAACGTTTTGTGCTCTTTCAAATGGTGTAATCGGTTTTTCTAAACAATGAGTCTATCGCCACATACGAGGGAAAATAGATGAATTTTCGGCATTTTGCGAATTTAATACTGACACATTTTTGAAAGTTAAGGCAGAACGGCAAAACGAAAAAAATCGGGACCACTTGCAATCGATTCCTTACACATTTGTCAGTCAGAAACGTTTCCGATTGAATCTTTTTCACCTCATAGTAAACACGGTGCGCGAAAACTTGTGCGAAAGAGGTGGATTTCTGAGAACTGTTTTCCGCGTCGCTCTCAGAGCTCATGCACGATACAACAGTCAAAAGTATGCTTCCTGACGTAACGTTTTACATTCTTTCGAATGGAACGACTGAAATTTTTGTGCAATGAGAACTAAGGGAGATAGCGCCAAAACTTGATTTTGCGAGGGATTGCATACTTTTGACCGGTACTGTACCACTAATGTGGTTTAAAGAAAACTAGGGATCGTTCATTAGTTAAATAACGCACTTAGAGCCTCACCTTAGGGATCATTCAACACAACAATTACGTAATCACGTTTTCGGGATTTTCGACCCCCCCCCCCCCCCCTGAGTAATCGCCTTTTCCCTACACCTTAACAAGGGAATAATCAACACAGCCGATCCCCCCTCCCCATTAAAGTGATTACGTTATTGTTGAATGATCCCCTACAAAGGATTTTGAGCCGATGTAATACAAAGCATTTTTCTTCGTACACGAAGACATTCTTTGTAATACAAAGAAAATCCTAAGTCCTTACTACGTAAAAAATCCTTCGTAAGCTTGCGTATGCTTAAAATCATTCGTAATACGAAGCACATCCTTTGTAATACGAAGAAATCCTTTGTAAGGTTTTAATGGTGATAAGTGCATGGGGCCGGAACAGCATAACGCAGCGTTAGATTGGGCGGGCGGGGTGGGGAAGGGGCGGAGAAAGGGGGGGGGGGGGGGGGGGGGGGGGGGGGGGGGGGGGGGGGGGGGGGGGCGAGCCAGCGTAACGTTACGCTTTCGTACAAAAGCAGTTCTGTACTTGTCGCTGTTGTAAATCAATTCTGAACGACCGGCAACATCCCTCCGCGCTTCTTATCAGTCCCACCACGAGCTAGACCCCTCCCCCTCCCTCCTGATGGTCCCAAACCGCCTCACACAACCATAGGGGGTAGGGGGTGAACTCTAGCGGCCGCTAGCGGCCTCGTATGCGATTGAGACAGAGCGTGTACCTCAAAGGCACTGCTGCCAACCTACGAAACAAAAAGTGTGGACACAGCTCATCAGTGAGCTTCAGTTGGATCCAACCCGCCTCAGCCAGCGTGGCTCGGTGTGCGAGTGGGTAAAAGCGCTGCTCACACAAAATGGCGTCGTTGCTGTGCGCGGGTTCGATTCCCGCCCGGAGCATTTTGGTAATGTTTGGAACTTTTCCAAAGTTGGCAGCAGTGACTTTAAGGTACTGACGTCACAAGTGCCAGAAGGTAACCACAGCCGCAACACTCTTGGAGCTACGAAGAATAAACAGTGAGTTCACCCCCTTCTCACACAACTTCCAACACAGGCCCTGCTACCTCAGAGGCGGTCCGGCAGAATACCTGCGTATAGCCACGGTCCGGCGGCCTGTGCCTGCCGGTGCCTCCGTCCGCGCACTCAGAGTCCAGGTGCTGGCCGAAAAGAGGGGGTGGCGAGCCTAGCTTAGTGCTGTTTGTGCGCATAGCTTCGATTTTCACTTTTTTAGCGCTTTATGAAATCCCTTTATCGGTCACAATTTTCATAGAAAGGAGACGGTTTTATTCTTGAACTTTGCGCCAGACATGCCAGCAAAAGTAGCCGTCTGTAGGGCAAGGGGTGATCACTTATCATAATCGTGTACAAGATTTAATATTTAAATTCATTTTTATTCTTATTTGATGCTATATTTCGTTATGATTTTGTTGATTTCTACAAATTTATGGTGATTTTGGTTAATTCTTTTGTGAATTAACGATATTTTTGATAAATTTGGAGATTTAATGCGATATTGAACTAAATTTCGTGAATTATTTATAAACATTTTTCAATTTGCTCGATAATTTTGTCCTAAATTTTAATCATTTATTTACAGTGTACAAGATTTTTTTGAGTGAGCACCCCTAGCGTACGGGGCTCTAAATTAATTACGTTACGCAGTCTTGTCACAGTAACATCACGAATATCCTGCTGTGCGGCACCTTCGGAGCACGCGTGCTGAGAAGTTGCCGCATAGCAGGGTCTTCGTGTCGTGACTGCGTTACGTAATTAATGGACAGCCCCTAGCAGAAAGTCAGTCAGAACTTGACCAAAAACTAATTTCGTCAATTCTATTTTACTTACTAGGAGCACCTTCCGTGGCGAAATCGAAAATTTGCACTTTGGCCCTCTAGACTATTTGCGGGAACATTTCCTGATATCTTGCGACCCTCCGTTTGTGGGATACCCGATACGCGTTATCTAACCAAAGGTACAATCTGACAATAGTACAATACAAACTCTTTAAAAAATCCGAACAATCGACGATCTAACGCGCTACTCACAGCTCAACAACACCATATGTGCGTGCTTGAAATATCAATTTACGGCGTCTCATGTTAAGACCGTTAGCGCACTCGTCTCCTCCCCTTCACGACGCCGGCCTCACCTCCATCATTCTCTTCTCTTCCCCACTGACCCTGGTTTGACCCCGCACGATCGGAGAGGTTCAAATTATTTACGTTATCGTATGAAATAAGTGAGATTCTTACCTGTCCGGGAACCAGCAGCTCCACCTCGGCGTCTCGGCATTCTGCTGCTCCTGACACTTCCTTCTCTTGGGACAGTCGGCCAGCGATTGACGGGGTGGACGATAAACTGATCACTTCTCTCTTCCCCTACAACGACGCTAAACCTACCAGAGAGGGGGATAGGTCCTCTCATCAACGCCTCCTGTTGGTTTGAAGAGTGTGTCTACATTGTTTGCTCAGTCTCCGTCGCGATGCGCGCGCCCAGCTTGGCACCACACCTTCCGCATGCAGTGTTGCCAATGTGCCGAGGGGAAAGCGAGGTCCTCGCTTCAACAGCTTCTGTTGGTTTGATCAGTGTGTCTACATTGTTTGCTCATTCTCCGTATCCATGCGCGCGCCCGCTGCCACCGCGCCATCCGTCGCAGTGTTGCCAATCTGCCACGCGAGTAGAGTGAGGTCCTCCATTCGACACCTTCTGTTGGTTTGAAGAGTGTGTCTACATTATTTGTTCAGTCTCCGTATCCATGCGCGCGCCCGCTGCCACCGCGCCATCCGCCGCAGTGTTGCCTATCTGCCACGCGGGTAGAGTGAGGTCCTCCTTTCGACACCTTCTGTTGCTTCGAAGTGTCTCTCCTCTCCGACATGTTCCCCCCGGCACGCAGTGTTGCCAGATAGACGGCTGTCTGCATTCAAAAACAAGGAATGCAGAAAGCAGAAACTTGCAATTCTGGGCTGTCGTTTATTATGACGAGACGTCTTTTAAGCCATTAGATGGAAATTATTGAAATCTCCTCTGTCACGAAGCAAGGGACCGTCCACAAATTACGTCACACAAAATAGGTCGCGTTCACCCTTCCTCTTAATGCTAAATGACGCTATTGACCAGAACCCAAACTTCAATAAAAACCACATGTGTTGTGGGGTCCTCACATGGCCACTTTAGTGTTCTGGTGTCCTCACATGATAGCTTGTGGGTAATTGAGCCCTCACATGGCCACTTGTCTGTTGTTGAGTCCTTACATGACCGACTTAGTGATGCGGACCCGCCCGGTGTGAAGTTGAGTCCTCACACTCACATGGCCCTGTCTGTCGTGGGGTCCTCATACGACCCCCTGTGTTTTGTGGAATCCTCACATGACCGCCTTAGTGTTGTGCAGTCCTCATGTCACCGCCGCCGGTGTGTTTTGGGGTCCTCACACGACCGGCTGTATACTGATGAGTCCTCACATGGCTGCTTGTCTGCTTGTCTGTCGTGGGACCGCGTGTGTTGTGAAGTCCTCACAGGACCGACTTAGTGTTGCGGAGTCCTCACATGGCCGATATAGTGTTGTAGAGTCCTCACATGACCGCCTGTGTGTTGCAGAGTCCTCACATGGCCGATGTAGTGTTGCGGAGTCCTCACATGACCGCCTGTGTAATGAGGAGTCCTCATATGGCCGATCTAGTGTTGTGGAGTCCTCACATGACCGCCTGTGTGTTGCGGAGTCCTCACATGGCCGATGTAGTGTTGTGGAGTCCTCACATGACCGCCTGTGTAACGAGGAGTCCTCACATGGCCGATCTAGTGTTGTGGAGTCCTCACATGACCGCATGTGTGTTGTGGAGTCCTCACATGGCCGATGTAGTATTGTGGAGTCCTCACATGACCGCCTGTGTTCTGCGGAGTCCTCGCATGGCCCGTCTAGTGTTGTGGAGTCCTCACATGACCGCCTGTGTGTTGCGGAGTCCTCACATGGCCGATGTAGTGTTGTGGAGTCCTCACATGACCACCTGTGTGTTGCGGAGTCCTCTGACGGCTTAGAATTACCAACAACTGACACTTGTGAACGCGCAGGTCCTTACATGATACTGTGTACTTAACGGGTCCTCTTATGGAGTGCCTGAGGTGGCGACACGTGTCTTGGTCGAGTCCTCACATTGATCGGTGCTGCTGGACAGTGAAACACAGCGGGACGACAGGGGCGCTTACGACGGTAAAACGCGGCACTAAAAATCCACCAGAAGGTCGGCAACCGAGGACCCGGAACCAAAATGGCGCCAAGGGTATGTACGAGCTCGTGAGGTGGTGTAGAGACTCGATTTGAGGACGAAACGGACTGAGGACCCGAGTAGGTCCTCAGATCGACACAGGTCCTCGGAAAGACGTCCAAAGGTGGGTTCAAGTCCTCACAACGTAGCCCTTGGCCACACATTTCTACATGATCCTACACACGAGCTCCAAAAATTTTGAAACTGGTGTTGCTTCATCCCTGTTTTGGGGAAAGGGCTGCCCGAAACAGGTATTGTTTTTTAGAGTGATATCAACCTAATACTTTCAGAGTTCAAAGTTTTCATAACTCATAACTCATTAATAAGCCTGTCGTAAGAACTGCGTGGATAATAAGAGCGGCGGCACACTTGCGTCTTTACTAAAGCGTGCCTGCGTGTTGCGTTGTTTCTTTCTAAGGCCGTGCAGATGCGTTGATTCTAAGCCGTCGTGAAACACACGTTATTAATAAAACTAGTGGCACAGTTATTGCCTTACGGCTTGTGCCAAGCGAAATGAGGCTGCTGGATGTTGTACAATCAGAGAGGTGTATTGCCATTTTTTTTATTTTTTTTTGTTTAAAGTTTATAATGACAAAGTTATG
This sequence comes from Aptinothrips rufus, assembly GCA_902196195.1. Taxonomy (NCBI): domain Eukaryota; kingdom Metazoa; phylum Arthropoda; class Insecta; order Thysanoptera; family Thripidae; genus Aptinothrips; species Aptinothrips rufus. Next base: position 12,864 of record CABIKL010001860.1, read on the forward strand.
TGCCTCGTCTTCACATTGTTCATGAATGTGATGTTGATTTGTATGTGTTTTTCATGAGTACTTGTGCCTCTAATTAATGATAAATGATGCTAGTCCCACATTGTCATTGCACTAGTCATTCACAATTATTTCATTTCTCTATTGTGTTTTTGATCTCTATATACTTTCACTGGAAAGTAACCTATGACTAGATTTTATAGTTGTAAGTTTCTTATAAGTTCATGACGGGTCATTTGTCTTCTATGATAATTCTTACTGTGATTATTTGAATTAATTACTGGTTTTGTTCAAGTATACATTACAATTGATCTATCATAAGAAATTTTTCTTCATTCACGTCCAAGGACAGGAAACATGCAACCCAAGCGCCAGACTACAAAAACCTTCTATAATTTTATTCAGAATGTCAGCAGCACTTACAAATGTGATTTTGTAAAAAAACAAAAAAAACATGATTTTCACTAATAACCAATTATCTATACTGCAGAGCCAAATCAGTCAGCATTTAATGCAAACATGATTCTAATAAAATAAACAGTGAATGTCAAAAATTATCAAATAATTCAGATCATACACTGTAAAATGGAACACATGATTTTCAATAATAACCAATTATACTGCAGAGCCAAATCAGTCAGCATTTAATGCAAACATGATCCTAATAAAAAAAAAAACAGTGAATGTCAAAAATTATCAAATAATTCAGATCATATACTGTATGTGAATGGAGAGTACAACATGATTACATTAATGAATTACAGAAGAATCGTCCTGAGCATCATTCTCATTCCTCATCATCGCTGTGATCAAGTAGGGCCCTCAGAAAATCTCTTTTCTGCATACCTGCAGGCCGTAATGCATCAATTTCTCGGGACACATTCACTGCCGGTGGTTCTCCTTCAAGAAGTCACCCTTTCAGTTCGCAACTACGAACTCTGTGCTCAGCTATGAACTCCGTCCGCCCTTACTCCGTTTTCATCCTGTTAATCTCTTACCCGTGGGTCGATTTCGTGGCCACTTAAAAATTGGACTTCCCTCATGGTCTCCTAACACGCAACACCCAAAGAACCGAAATCCCCAAACCTTTTTTTCACGAAGTATCCACATGACAGAATGGGCCTCTACGGTGATAATCACCCACCAGTGTTTC
>CABIKL010001861.1:0-14013 GCA_902196195.1 Aptinothrips rufus
AGGAGAGGAGAGGAGAGGAGAGGAGAGGAGAGGAGAGGAGAGGAGAGGACTGGGATGACTGATACAGGATGTGGGCTATAGTGCTATTATAGAGAGTGAGATGAACAAACAAGGAGGGCCGGTGCGCCACGCTACGCTGCGCCACGCCACGCCACGCCACGGCTTCGCGATGCCGTCACTTGTCGGTCCCAGGCGCCCCAGTGCGTCATGGAGCGTTCTCATCCACGTCGCTCCTCGCCCCTGGCGTCCTAATTGTTTCCACGCCGCGCAGCCGATGACAGCGCGAGAGTAAGTGCTACATCTCGTACTGAGATGTCATGTCCATCGCAACTAACAAATCGATCTTCCCTGATAGATGAAAATCAAAATTGTTATTCTAAAACTTTAGCTGCAGTCTTATTTCCTTACTAACAAATCGTTCATACACTACCAAGAAATTTCAACCTTCATAAAATACTAAAAAAAAAAATCGTTCGTATCACGAAGAAAGCTGTTAGGAATACTATCGATTTCGTTCATAATAGAACGAATTTTGTTCGTGCGTTATGACGCGGTTGGGATTTGTTTGTAGTGTAGTCCCAAATTCGTTAGTAAGGAAGTAAGGGGGTTTACAGGGAACTCGCCCAGCTAACGCTGTCGTGGACTGATTCTAGCGCGGGAACTAAATATGTAGAGACGCAGCTAAAATCTTCTGCAATTCAGTTAAAATTTAGCAGAGCAGGTAAATTTTGGGTACGAATCTGATTCTGACTGCTAAAATGTTAGTAGCGGTCAGAATATTTGTTTTTGCATGTATACGTTGTGAGGAAGCCGGGGCGGCATCAACAAGTCTGCCCCACTTGAAGCTGTCTCTCATTGAACGCGTCCCGTCCACTCGGCGCCACTCGGCCCCCTCAGACCGACGCCGGGCCGGGCCGGGCCGGGCCGGGCCGGGCGTCGCGTCGCGTCGCGGTCCGCACCTCACCAGCGGCTGCCTCTTGCTTCGCGTCGGAGCTGATTTTCCGGGAGGAAGTGATTCAGCCCCGGCCGTCTCGATCAGACCTAGGACAGAGAGCCTTGCCGGGAAGAGAGTTGTCAGTCACGTGACCTCGGCTTTGCAGACGTGGTTTCGTGATGCCGACAACTGCAGAGCGGCTAATTCCAACGAGAAGCGGCCTTTCCGGGCGAACTCGCGTTTGGTTGGTCGCCGGCCGCGGGGGGCCCCCGTCAGTCTTCACAGCACTGAGGTCAAGGGTCAGGTAGTCACGGCGCCCCTCCCGCTCCAGGCTCCCCACACCTCGCCCCGAGAGCAGCACCGCCGTGTGGAGAGCGCGGCCCGGCGGCCAGGCTGGGCCCGGCACATCAATCACCGCAGCGCAGCGCCCACCAAAGCAAATAACAATCGATTTACAAAATCGATGTAAATCGTCGAGAGAAAGGCGCGGCCAGCCGGCCGGTCAGGGCAGGACAGGGCAAGGAAGGGCTGGGCAAGGGCAGAGCAAGACAGGGCAGGGCAGGGAAGGGCAGGGCAGCGCAAGGCAGTAGACTTCACCGCCGAGCAGCGAAGGGCAGGAAGAAGGGCGCCGAGCGAAAGTCGTCCGAGAAAGAACCGACAAGTTCGACGTGTGACTGTCGAGAGCTCGCATCGAGTGCTTCCCTTCACTTCTCGCTCCCTGACGGGTAGCAGGTACCTGCTGCGACTACCTCATCTCTGTCTCTGCGATAAACAGCAACAGGCACTGCTAAATACTTGGTGCGCGGTGTGATAATAGAGCCCATACGTATCAAAGAAGTCCGTTGTCCGGCCACACGGCGGCAGGTTTCCGGCTGCACCACCCGGAGTAGGGGCTCATGCATTGTACACAGCACCAGCAGTACACACCGCCGCCACGCCACGCCACGCCACGCTACGCTACGCCACGCCGCAGTGAAGGCCGATCCATTCACCGATGTGTGGAGCATTTTGTCGGCACGTGGCTTATTCACCGCTTACAAATCCTTTGGGAGGGGCTGGGGCGGGCGGGCCTATGGGTGGGCCCAGGCTGGCCTGCTGGCCGCGCGGCGAGCGCCTCACGGGTTCACCTGCTCTGTTCACCTCGCTCGGTTTGTTGTGTACGCCACGTACTCACCTGACCGGCCCAGCCCTGCCCCTCCCTACCAACTGTTCGATTGTGTGATGTTATTATTGTTTTCCACTGCTGTATTATTTGTATTGCCAAGGGCGCTTAATACGGAGGCAGATTGTGAAGCAACCCTTTGGTTCGGCTCTTACAATGGGTGAACTAGGAAAAGTATCATTGGTGATACGAGCTGGTGGGAGGGTTAGGATGTGGAACACGCCACTACAAAATAATATCCTCATATTAAGAACTAATTTTATGGCGAATTCTCCGCAAATCTGAGGTTACGAGTGAATTCTTCATCACTATGGACGAGTCATTTCGTGATGAATAATCTGTGGGACATGATTAACGACTCTTTACTCAAATTAAAATTTCTTCTTCATCGCGTTTTTCGCAAAAGAATTATAAAATTTGGGAAATTTGTAAATGCATCGGTTAAGTTGTTTTTGTTTTTTTTTCGAGCACGCAGTGGCGGTTTCTGTCTCGTTTTTATGTAAAATGCCAACAGACTTGTACAGTGCACCAGCGATGAAGCCCCGCCCAGCACGCGCCGCATAGCGCGGCAAGGCTTGATGGCTTCCTCGGGGAGTAGGACTGGTGACAGCAGACTAACCGCGGGCCGCACGAGCAGGTGCAGTTAGCAGGGCGACTCCAGACAGGCTATACTCCGCGTCCGAGGGACTTCCAATGCCAAACGTACGGATTGGACTTCAAGAATGCAGATGACTAGACTTTTGCCTCCGATTGGAATAACTTACTTCTCATTATACGCACAGCTGTACACAGTCCGTTCGCCGCCTCATCACCAGGCGCGGATCCAGGAAAGGGTTACTGGAAAGGGTTAATAATTACCCCATCCTTCGCCATGCGCACCCGCAGTTTTGTGTAATTTGCCTAACTTTTGAAGCTGAGAGCCCTCAGACGCTCTTTGACTCAAAATTGACTGACATAGTTATCACAATAGAACAGTTTCTTTAATTATTCCCTTTTCTGTTTTCCAGAACAGTGCCCGTTCCCCTGAAAAAAAAGAAGAAAAAAAACCTGGATCCGCTCCTGCTCATTACCACGGCATGGAAGGGAGGTCGTAATGGGCGAATCCCTTGCATTATCGGCGGAGCTGTCAGGAAGCGAGTAGCGCCTCTGATATGTGGGTCGCACTAGCGCGTTCCGAAAAATTAGAGAGCCTAGAAGGAGAGAGGCGACAACTGTCATGGCGGCAGCGGACCCGGGATCCAGCTGTCTCCTCTCCACCCCGCACCCTCACCGCGCGCCCAAGTAGCAATACACTGCGCATGCGCTGTCCCCAGCTGGATCCCAGAGGCTGCCGCAGGCGTACTGCCGCCATGACAGTTGTCGTCTCTCTCCTTCCAGCCTCTCTACGAAAAATGGCGGCCGCGGCCCCTTAGCCTCCGGGGCTCGAGCGAGCGAGCGGCCGACTGCACTCCGGTGTGTGCTCGTCCCGTCGTGTACAGCAAAAAGAATTGGGTAGGCCTAGGTTAACGGAAGAACAATTTTAAAAATTGCGGACTATCTTCGCGTGACTTTGCATACCTTCTCGGAGCTTTTACAACGACAATCGACAATTGGCGAAATGATCTTGCACTATTCGATCTGAACAACACGTGTTGTAAATAAATTTATGAAGCACCTTGCCGTCCAAAATATTACCAAAGATCTTCGTAAATTTACTCCTTTTTATTTTATTTTCATAGTGTGCGTTTTGAGCGCCAGGATTGGTTATGTTAATGGGTGAGTGTGCCATTCATTACAGTCACCTAAATACATAGACCCGGCCTCAAAGAGTTGCTCAAAAAGTCTCCTGACGATGGCAACTCTTCCTCTCCTCAGTCCCTCCAGGTGAGCCGGGGGAAGAGACTGGGAGGGGGGGTACAGCTTCGAGTGTCTACCTGTCGAACACAACTTGCAGGCACCAGCAACATGACTTGCACGCCCTGCCTCTCGCCCTCCCTCTACGTACACGCTCCAAGGAGTGCGTCGGTGCGTCTGTTTCCCAATCCCAACTCGTTCTCCCCATGATTATGCTGGATTGAGATTCGCCTCGGCGTAGATCTGGAGAAGGTCGTGCAGCAGATCCTGGCGCAACTTAACCTAGAAACCAAGGGCAAAACCATATTTTGGGGTCATTTTGAGACCTATTTAAAATAAATGGTCAAAAAGCTGCAAAACGCGTTTTGGAATAACGAATTACGTCTCTCAAGATGGCCTTAAAAATATGGAATTCTGCCCTTGGTTTCTAGATTTGGGTTATCCTAGACTGTAGATTCTGTTTTTTCTTTGCTGGGATGGGAAGCCCGACAGATCGACTGCGCTCTTGAACTGAAAATTTTTCATTTTTGACGAAACGGCAAGGCGGCATGTTGCCTCTGGCTTCCATACTCGCTAAACCCATCTAAGTCTGCAAGGAAGTCAAAATCAAAGTCCGGGAAATAAAACGTGTGCAAAAGATTCTTACAAAGAAGGAACGTCAAGAATTTCACTGAAATATTGCGTGCCGTCCGAGGTCCGATCAATCCCCGCTGAACTCATAAAGAAAACCTTCCACTTTTGCTTAGCCGTTGGATACAAGGCGGCTCTCCGCCCTCGCCAGATCACTCAGGGGCGCGAAGTGCGGCCGACAGTGAAATATGCCCGAACATCTCGGGCGGCCGGCCTGCCTGCCTGCTCTGCTCCGCCGAATGCCGCGCGAAAGGCAAGGTCGGGTCGGCAGCGAACGTGCGCCTACTGCTGCCCTATTATCGAGCTGGCATGGCCTAGCAAGGCGATCAATACGAGTGCAGAGTCGCAGTTGGAGTTCAGTTCCATTGCGAGAAAAAATCACATTTAAGTCAAAGTTAGGCGTGCGTCGCTTTAGCAGATGTCCAACAGTAGCTGCTCGAGAAGCTGGTGCTCCTGCAGCCGCTCCAGCAGCGGCTCTAGCAGCCGCTCCGGCAGTACTACAGCAGGAGCTGCTCCAGCTGCCACTATAGCAGCCGCTGCTCCAGCAGCCGCTCCAGTCAGCCGAGGCCGTAATGTGTCTGCCTCGCTCAGGTCGCACCTGTGGCCCGCTGCGCCGCGGCACTGGATGCTGTGCAGCTGGGAGTCCGGAGCGGAGCACTTAGTACCAGCAGCTGCTGCACTGCTACCGGTGAGCGAGTGACACTACCCAGGGGGTTGATAGCTCCCGCCACCCTCCCCGCGCTAGCATAGTTGGGCGTGGAGTACATCAGGCGACGTCTTACTGATATCGAGATCGATTTTCTTTTTTTTTTAAATGTTCGGCAGCCGTGTCCTTGACAAACTCCTAATCAGTCGCGTCGATTCCTATCCAGATGCTCATCTAGTGGAATTCTTTACTCCGAAAATATTCAGCGAGATGTCCTTGATGCGAAGATTTAGTCTGGTGCACACCTAGCCTAGAAATAACGATCTCGAACTATTGACTTGTAGAGCAAATAGATGGGATGTAAACAGCCTTGTGGGATTTACCTGAACTAGGTCTCTGGAGCGCGGGAGATCTGTTGGTCAAACGCCAATCAGTTTAGGAGGATTCCTCTCTCCTTTGGCTTGTAGACTCTAAGCAGGTTGGATTCACACTTCCGGGAAGTCAGAGTTCCTCCCGCCACTGACACCCCTCCCCCAGCTCCAGGTCCCCCCGGGGGGCCTCCAGGGCTCGAAATGAGTAGCAATGCTTGTTTCGGTGTGTGTACACACGCCGCGCCCCGCCGTGCCGCGTGGTGCAGGGGAGGGCCGAGGGGGCGTGGAAAGGGGGAGGGGGGGAGGGGAGGGGGGACACAGACGAACTCCATCCGAGTTGCCTTCGGCCCTTCCATTCCGCTCACCGGTGTAGCACAACAGGGCGGCGCTCGTTTCTAACCCTACTCTCGTGGTAACGTACTTAGAGTCCCTCCCCGACGCCCCGAGGCCAACAGGGAGAAGGGAAGGGGGAGGGGGGGGTCGACTCTGCCCTCCCTCCCTCGGGGTGGCTTGCGTAGCACGGCGCTGCAGTGCGCGGCGCGGCGAGGCGCGGCCCCCTCTGTGTAACGACTGCTCGCCCACCTGTTACGCGCGAGGGCGAGGGGCAGTTGCCTCGGAATATCAGATACAGCAGATCGAGCCCAGCGGACTTTGCCCGGACAGGTACGCCGAGTGGCTTATAATTTTAAATCTCGAACCAAGTGGTGCTCGGCCGTCGCATCCAGCGCTGTGTTTGACAACCATAGGCTGGGGCCCAGCCGAGCAACAAGCCTCTCAGCAGCCCTCGGCACCCCTCGCCAGCCATCGCCAGCCCTCGCAGCTCTCGATTGTCTCCGCTGACGTTAAGGGCCGCTTCGATTGAAAGTCCTCCCTAGGGTCATTGTGGTATTCATCGGATTCAATAACCGGAGAAATGGGCAGATCAGATACCCTTATTTTTCTTATGCACGAATTCGGTAGTTTGCGCACTTCCAGCAAATCTCAACCGTCTTAAAGTAAGATCAAACTTCGTTAGTAATAAGTATGAAATCGTTTGTTTCACTTATAACTTCATTCGTTATACGATACGAACGATATTCTTTGTAATGTGTGGCGTTTGAAGTTTGTTCGTAGTATACAAACGATTTGTTAGTGAGAAATTAAGAGTGGAACAAAAATCAACTGACAAAGCAATGGGATGCCCTTTCGACACTAACGACAGTAAGTAAGAACGGGACCATAAGGGTGGGACCATCCTTACCACTAACGACCACAACTAAATTTATCTGCGTGAATCACAGATAATATAGTGTTTCTTCGCACACAGGACAACACACACTCTCTGGGGTGTAATATTCTGGACAGTGTCCACAGATAGCAGCGTCGTGTCCCGGTTTGTCGAGCCCTCCAAAGTTCGGACGGACCTCCCGTCCCAAACGCCCTGCCATTAGGTCACCCGTTGCGCCTCGTATACTCCGACCCGACTCGACCCGACCCGAGAGCCGCGACCTACAATGTCCACGTACAGTACAACACACATACAATGACACGGAGGGGCCGCAGGACCCTCGCTTCACCCCGCGACTCGCCCGCCCCGCCCCGCCCCGCCCCGCCCCGCCCCTTGCCGTCCGACTCCGGAAGAGCAGTGCGTGCCCCCGGATGGGGTTGGGGCGGGGCGGGGCGGGGCGGGGCGGGGCGGGGCGGGGCGGGGCGGCGCGGGGCGGGGGCGGTGCTGGGCGCTAGCAAGACGGGGGAGGAAGAGCCAGCCGCTCTGGTGTTGGAATCTCGATTGACTTTAGAGGAATGCCGGCCGGGCGGTACAATCTTGTTAGGCGATCTTTGGAGGACGTCTGGCTGGCCTCCGATGGCCGCACGGAATTCTGCTACTGCTGCTGCTGCTGCTACTACTACTTCTGCTGATATTACAGTGCTACTACTGCTGCTGCAGCTCATGCTTTACCTTTGTGCTCCCCTCCCCCATCTTCCGCCCGGTCCTTGAATTTCAAGGAAACATTTTCACTGCGAATTTTGTAGCGAAACTCCCTCTTCTCTTGACATACAGGGAAGAAAAACAATAAACATACTATAAAACACATAACGACAGCAAGTAAAAATTCCTCTTTTGCACTTTTTCTCCTATATTACTTACCCCCGCGGTTTTACTTTTGCGTTTGAACCAACGTACATATGACAAATTTGGAGCAGGCAGGCAGGCAGGGCAGCAGTTCCCTCTCCGGCCCGCCGCGCCAGTATGGCCCGGTATAGGTCAATTTCAGGCCAGGCAAGGCCAGGCCAGGCCAGCCTGCTAGGTAATAAAGGCGTCCAGTTTATTCCCCAAACATCTGTCCCCGCGACCAGCCAGGCGGACAGCGCTGGGACAGCGTGCAGGTCAGGGCGTCGGGGACAGACAGGACAGCGCGTGATGTGGAGAGGGGTGTGGACAGTGGCGGCGGTGCGAGGGCGGCGCCGAGATATGCGTCGTAATAAACCCGTGGGGTCACTTTCGAGAGCGGAGGGTGAGGCTGCTTTCAAAAGTTACATTTTTATTTACGGTTTGTTTATTCAGAGTCAGAGTATCATATTAATTCGCGTGCCGATCCGGAACGCAAAAAAGGGGAAGGACCTGCCGACCTGTCAATAGGACTCTTTTCTTAAATTTGGAACAAACTCAATTTGTTTTAACTTGTTCGGACGTTTTAGGTAAGGTTATATAAATATCAAGAAAAATGGAAAATGCTTTTCGTTTATGTTCCACCTTTTCTGAACATAATTCCGACTCAAAAAAGGTCGTGTAGGGGCGAAAAAATCTATTGAAATTTTTTCAGAAACGTTCCAAAGCTTAACCGCAAATTTGATCATAATTGACAATGACTGTGCAGCATGATTTGTTACATAATGTGAACATTCTTTCTTCTTTTCAGTGTAGGCACGGAGTCCGGATGGCTGCGGGCCACATCAGGAAAGGACTAGCGTGCACGGACCTGGCTGGGCCCTGCGGCCCTGCGGCTAGCCTCGCACGGGCCTGCTCGGCACAGCACAGCCGGGCACGGGACACACGCTGCTGGACTTCATTGGTCGCATAGCATCGCTAGAGGCTACAGGCAGCCCATGGACATTGCATTGCACTGCAGCGCGGCACGGAGATGTGCGTGTGTCGCGTCGAGGCGGGGTGGGGCGGGGTGGGGTGGGGCGGGGCAGGAGGGGCGGGGCAGGGTGGGGCGGGGCAGGTGGGGCGGGGCGGGGCGGGGCAGGAGGGACGAGGTAGGGCGTAGCTGCGCAACCCGATGTAACCACTCCACGCCACGTACCGCCCGGCCGCACAAGACTGCGCAGGACCTTCGGATGCAAATGACCCGTCACAAGTAGGTCTTGTACCGTCACGTCATGTCGACCCGCTCGGCTCCCTGCTCTGCTCGCTGCAGCGGCCCGCCCACCTCCAAGCACACTGCCGCGGCGCGCCTCGCCCCAAATGGATTGCAATTAGACAAATGAAAAATTTCGTGAGCGCGTCATATTCAAATTAAGGCGCGCGACGCGGGCCAACCGCGGCACAGTCGGTGGTCTGCGCGGGGCGCGGGGAGCAGGGCGCGGGGAGGGAGCGGGGTGATAAAGGACTGCCCCGCTCACATTGCGCGCGTGCGTATGTGTGAAAGGGGTTTGCGAGCCACCGGAAGGGGGCGGGGGTGGCGAACGCGATGCCGGGGCGTTGATCACATTCTGGTCCGCAGGGGGTCAGGGGAGGGGAGGGGCGCCTAGTCGTGAGCGTCGCCTCCACAATGGGGAGCCTTCAATCAAATCGTGTCCGCGGCCCGTCCCCGCGGATGTACACGCCTCGTATAACGACAAGGGGAGCGAGGCGCTTCGTTTGGCTACATATGTAGCGAACGGTAACAGCCCCGCTCAATTTTATAAAAGTAATTCTAGATGTCAATTATAGGCGCGAACGAAACAGCGCCTTTTTACATTTCAAGGAATCAAGTTGGTACAAGTTTGAAATGTTGGGGAAATATTTGGGCAGTAAACAGTTCATTAATTCTGATTAGTGTGTCTTTTCTGAAAGTTAAAAACGCGGTAACAAACTACGCGAAAGGCGAAAGCTTTCAAGAAGATTTGGTCGTGATACTTGAACAACGTTATTTGCGTGTCTAGTACAGCGTGACAGCAGAGTTTGATGCCATTACTTTTGGGGATGACTGTACGCTGACTGGCGTCGTTCTGGCTGCTCCTTGCTCGAACAGATCATATGGCAATTATATTTTATAGACTCATATGGAAGACGGAGTGGATTCCCCCTGATCCCTCTCTATTTCTGTGCCTCTCTCCTCTGCCAATCTCTAAACTGCCAGGAACGACAAAGAGCGGGAAGGACGAGGATAATGGGGTGGACAAGGGGGGAGGAAATGAGGAGGAAGCAGGGGGAGGGGGTGAGAGGGGGCTTAAATGACAAAGGACGGTTCGCGACCTGCAGCACGCAGGAGAGGACCAAGTGAGCGTCAGCCGCGTGGGCTTGCAGGGGTATCGCCTCTCAATTGCAGTGTTTCCAGAACATTGCTCGGATCAAATATGGTTTGAACGGGGACCTGAAGCTGAAACACGAGTAGTAACGTAAAAAGTACACTCCAAATGTCTAAGAATATTTCTGTTGCGACTTATTAAAGCTTTTAACATTTACTACAATAAGCCACTTTACTTATGCTTGATTACAAAATTGTAACTGATTTCTTTCGAAACAGTTCCTAATTCTCGTCGAGTTTAGAAAGGTAACCAAGTCTGAACAGAAACGTTCTCAGACATTTCGAGTGAATCAGCCCACAAAAGAACCGACCCCGCACCCCACATACGCTTCGCACTGAAAGTCTCCCCGGCGCGGGGTATAGCATGCCAGTCTCTTGTTATGGTGATGGTACAAGATAGGTGCGCTCTGGGAGTCAGCAGCGCGAGCAATATGATGGCTGCTTCGCCACATACACATACAGTTCCGCCACATCTCCCCGGAGTCAGTCAAAGGGGCGCTGCTCCGGGAGGCATCGTTACCAGGGCAGGGCCCAGGCAGGGCCTCCAACGCCAGCTGGGGGATATGGACCGAAAGCACCCTTCCTCCATTTCCTGAATGGGACGCGCGCTGTGAGCACAGCTAGTCGACCTCTTAGGCTATGTACCCAACTCGCTGGCTCGGTACCCAGCTTACTACCCTGAGGAGGGACTCGAGGCAAATCTACTTTGAGTGGCAGAGCCGATATCGGCCAAGCCAAGAAGGGGCGGGTTCAGGGCGGCACTCGGCCCTGTTCTGTTGGCCTGCTGGGGGCGCTGCAAGCTGCCATGCATTCTCTTCCGAGTGAGCGTTCAGTTCGCCCACCTCCCAGGGGCCTCAGTGCTCTCAGCGCATCTTCTCTGTTCGAGCGACGCCCCTTGATTTGGGCTCAAAGGCCCCTTCCCTTCCACTGACCCCTTATCCTCTCTCTCTCTCTCTCTCTCTCTCTCTCTCTCTCTCTCTCTCTCTCTCACCCCGTCCCCCTCTCTCTATACCCTCTCCCCCTCTGATGGGCCCCGTGAACGTGGTTGTACTCGAAACCCATGAATCATGCGTCCATCCGATAGCCATCCCCAGGAGGGGTAGGCCAGCGGCTGGGCACGCCGGGCCATTGTGTGACGAGGCGAGCCAGGGGCGGCTGCACTGCCCTGCCTGCCTGCCTGCGCCTGCACAGGGGGAGGAGGCCGTTTCTAGAAATAGAATACCTCGGAATGTTTCAAAAAGCTGGGTGCGTAGAAATGGGTGCCTGTCGTCGCAGTTTCTACTAATTTTTCTCCTAACGTCCTCGCGTATCTCTGGCCGTAGCCAAAACCTAACAACTATTTCCCCGCTACACCCTTATTTCCTTAATAACTTACAACTTAAAAACTACAAACATATGCCAACCGTCATAACGTACTAACAAAATTCGTTCGTATTATGAACGAAATCATTACGAACAACTTTCTTCGTAATACGAATGATTTTGTTAGTAGGTTATGAAGGTTGAAATTTGTTTGAAGTGTATGAACGATTTGTTAGAAAGGAAATAAGACTGTACACTCCTTATACCCACTGATATTTGTCTTTAGGAGAACAAGTTAGTCTAAACTCGTGGAAGAGACCTTCCTTGTCCTAAGGCAGACCGCAACTTACAAGAACGCTGAGCGGAAAGGAGCAGTCTCGCCTGGAACTTGAGCTCGTACGAGAAAAATGATTAGGTACTGCTAAGACATACGCCCGTAAAAATGTCTATAGGAGTACTTACAAAGTGTGTCTTTGCGCCCGTTGCAAAGTGTTCGATAATGCTGGGGGAGGTCGTGTATGTGTGTGGCCTTGAGCCCCATGGACGTGCGGACATAGGCCTCAATGCTACCAGACCGTGAAGAGCTGATAGTGTTATCACCTGCCCACACCCCCCGCCCCGCCGTGAAACTACACCCCGGACCACTTCCATCCCTTCTTTAAATCGGTTGGCTAAATCGGGGCGATCCGCGAAAAGGCCGCAAAGTTACACGGTAAAAACGGTTCCTCGGAATCCAAGGAACGGCGGATGGTTCCTTGAAAGTCCACTGGTAAAGGATAGGTGATCCAAGGAATCATCCGCCGTTCCTTGGATTCCGAGGAACCGTTTTTACCGTGTACGCACAGCGCGTGTACCAAAGGGGTGTTTCACGAACATCGCATTCTGTTACTAGAGTGAAACTTTCAGATTTACAAGGATAGCTCGTTATTGCAAAATACCTGCTTGTATGTTTCGTAACAGCACGGCGAGTAAAATCATCAGGGCACTCCGGAAACTCAGACAACATGGCGGGTATGTGGGACATGTGAAAGTGAAGGGGTCAATGCTGGGAGCCGTAAGGGATCTAGTGGGACACTATGGAGGGGTGGTTGTGGTAGGTGGGGGAGAGGGACGGGGTTGAATGGAGGGGTAGGGCGCCGACAGAGGTGGTGGGCTGCCCCCCGCGCCTCTGCTCCCATGATAGGACAGGGTGCCGAGCGAGACTAGCAGGCAAGGGGTCAGTTGTACACTTGAAATGCAATCACAGAGGCAATAAACCAAAATCAAGAATCTGTGTCCATTCGACAAAGAATAAAAGAGAAAAGAATCGCATTCACTTTTAGACGTATTCTAAATCGCGTTTCGCAGATTACTGGCCATTTTGGAATCGGTCTCAAAAAAAATAATCTCCAAAAACAATATTTTACCTTTGGTTTCGGGGTTGGATTCTCCAAATTGTGGGTTTTGGTTTTTCTGTGCATGGTGCTCCTTTGGTAACTTGATCTAATTTTCATGTTATTTTATTATCGATATAATGGCCATGAAATGTCGCGGTTATCTCTGTGAAAATCCATTTGTAAAAGTACTCATGTGTCCTATCGTAAATGGTAAGGAGTCTGACCCCTCGCTGGAGAGGGGTAGGCGAATTGGAGCAGCCAGAGCCAGTACTGCGTGAGGGGATGTAGGTCATCAAATCTCGGTAGTGACGTCAGCGAACGAAAGACTGGAAAATGAAATCCAACAGGATCGTGATCGTGAAATTTTAAAACTGACAAGACGGAAGTCCCTCTGCCAAGAGAAAACGCCCCCAAGCAATTGTTTAATCAAAGTACGGATAAGGATTTACGTAATTTTAAGTTAGGAGGAAAGTGCATGCAGTTCCCTTACGCAATATTATACTTCAGAAAGAGACGAAGAAATCGGTTATGTGATGGCCCTTTGCTCTTCGCTCCAAGTCTGTTCACGCAACGCAGCGCAAACAAAAGTCCCTGAGATTTCTCCTCCCGCATCCGTATTCAGAGCAGAGCAGAGCAGAGCAGAGCAGAGCAGAGCAGAGCAGAGCAGAGCAGAGCAGAGCAGAGCTGAGCAGAGCAGAGGAGAGCAGAGCGAGGCGCAACGGAGGGAAAAGGTCAAGATTAGTCCTGACAAGAGGGATTTCATCTGACGTGCTTACGACATGCTAAATGCGCTCACACCTGGGCTGTAGCACCTCAGGTGAGAAAATATGACGCACAGGCGGGCGAAGGTTTGCTCTGGAAACAAAATACGTGGAAACCGTCGTTTATCTGAAGCGTTCTGGCTAGCTCTGCATTTCAACACTTACACGTTCTATCCTTTTTGCCGGTTTAATATTTTAAGCCATTTCAGTTTGAGGACATGACTCCAGCGAGACTGCGGGGCGGGGTATCAGGGGCGCGCTGACCGCTCTCCACGCTACGGGGGGTGAGGGGGGGGGGGGGGGGGGGGGGGGGGGGGGGGGGGGGGGGCGAGAGTGCCACACGACTGAATGAGTGGAATGTTTTGTTCGACGGTATGCGAAATGGAATATGAAACAGCGTGAGATATAGCGGCGCCCCGGGCTGGCGCAGGGACGAGCTGGCCGCACAGGGGCCCGGGGGGGGGGGGGGGGGGGGGGGGGGGGGGGGGGGGGGGGGGGGGGGGGG
>CABIKL010001862.1:0-14008 GCA_902196195.1 Aptinothrips rufus
CTCATAGCTCATAGCTCATAAACACTCGTGAGCTAACTCATTTTCCAATCTCACATGAAAATGCGGTCGCAGCACCGCGTGCAAACCTCAATAATATGTGTGCAAGGACACCTGGCGTATTTCAGAAAAGAAATAATGCCAAAACTATGCCCCAAATTAATTTAATTCCGGAAAATGAGTCGCGCAGGAGAGATACGGTGGCTTGCGCGACTCATTTTTCGGAATTAAATTAATTTGGGGCATAGTTTTGGCATTATTTCTTTTCTGAAATACGCCAGGTGTCCTTGCACAAATATTATTGAGGTTTGCACGCGGTGCTGTGACCGCTTTTTCATGTGAGAGTGGAAAATGAGTCAGCTCACGAGTGTTTATGAGCTATGAGTTATGAGCTATGAGGAGCATTGTGGGAGCGCCTTTAGCATTGAATCTTGACGCTCTCTGGCGCTTTCGGAGCAGCGCTTGAAGTACAAAGATCTGACACGAGAGAGCAGCACACGCCTGTTTGATGTTGTTTCCACCCCTCCTACCACCTCTCCGTTCACCTGTCAAAGCGGCAGGCACCGTATCTGAATGTTTTTGTTAAGTTTCTTTGATGTGATCACGCAAAACATGCGAAAGTACTTGAATTTCCAGTTTGTTGAATGAAAGCATTGATTTACTAGACTCCTGAAGTGAAATCTTAAGTTGTGGAGTTAAGTACAGGGCGAATCATACTGTTCTCCGTCAAAAGGTACCTTTATCTTAATAAGTGGCGTTTCAGAAGCTGTTATGCTGGAGCCATTGCGAACCAAATGCATGTACTAAACGGCAGAATTTCATTTTGACATGTCGCAGCGATCATGGCAGTTTCTATGGACGCCCTTACTGCTTCTCTGGATGCTCACTGCGATGTGGCTGAAAATCCATATGATATTAATCGGCCTCATCCTCGATACGCCGACTATTCCAACCTCAGAGAACCTGCCAGTTTGATGGGCGACCAGAACAAGCGGCGCACAGAATTTCTTGAGCGACAAAAGGGGTACCGTGCCATTCACTCAGAAATGTTGCTAACATTCATTCATGTGCCTAGTTCTTAAATTTGTACACAAATTTTCGCATATTTTAGCAAACGGGAGTCAATAGTGAACCTCCGTAGAGGCCTCACTGAAGAGTCAAAAACAACTGATGATGCTGCTGATCCAGCCGGTGGCTCTTCGACCAGTGAGGAGTCGCATCAGTTTGTTAACGTTCCCGCAAGTGCACCAGATGTAAGTTGAGTGCCATCATCTATTGCTCATTCTATCCATGTCGTAGTATTTGTCACCCTAATTTTTTTTGATATTGTCCCAGAGCTCAAAGTGGACCTTTAAACATCAGCTTATGATGTCTGAATGGATGGTCGATGTTCCTCCAGACCTGCCTGAGAATTGGTTGGCAAAGCCTTGCCCAAAGGGACGTCGAATGCTAGTAGTCGCACACAAGGTAACTCAACGAGGTTGTGTTACCTCTGCACTTCTACATTAATTTTTTTCTCCTCAACAGTAACTATATTTCCTCTGGTCCCAACGACGTACTTGTTTCAGGGAATCACAAAGGCGTATTCTAAAGCAGGCCATTCTGTTGCATTCTTTACGTCTGCTTTACCAAGCGGCACTCATTCGTCCCGATGCATCACCATTCTGGATTGCATTTGGAACTACCAAAATCGCACATATTATGTACTTGATGTGCTGGCATGGAACAATGTAGTATTATTGGACTGTGAGGTAAGGCTTTCTGCTATATTACATTTTTTCTAAAGTATGTTCTTCTTGACATACATTAAGGTAACTTTTCTCTCCAGACTGAATTTAGGTTTTATTGGTTGAAAACTAAACTAGATGAAATTCCAGAGATTGGATGCCACACTGATATGAATAGATATGCCTTTGTGGCAGTACCTTACATTGAGTGCAAGGAACAGTATCTGACTGAGCTCATGAGCAATTATCCTATGTTCTCTGAAGATAATGATCCAGGATTGGATGGTATACTTTTCTACCACAAGAGTAACCTCTACGAGCACGGCTCAACTCCGCTTGTAAGATTTTTTCCATTAATTAAAGTACACCTCATGCTTTTCTAGTCTGTTTTAATTTACATTCATATTTTATTTTAAAATTGGTCCTACAGGTAACATGGATGAAGCCTTTTATGATGGTAGATGTTCTAGGTATCGAAATCCATGACAGTTACGCAAAAGAGAGGCCTGCTCAGTAAGTATTGAATACATTCATTGTTTTGACATGTTTTAAAATATAATATATTAATATTGTCATGGTAGTTCAAAACATTTATTTTATTTTAAATAGGTACCAAAATCAAGCCACATATATAAGGGAATTTGAGGAAAGTTATCAAGCCCGAAAAGATTCCTTCCGAAATCGAGGTTGGAGACGTCAAAAAGTTGCTAAACATAATCAAGAAGGTCACAAAATGGACACATCTGAGGATTTGAAAATGGTTGGTACTATGCCTCTTTTCAGCTGATGTATCAAATCACCTAAAAATAAATCGCAAGGTCCTATGTTACCGAATTTTATTTGTTTTTACAAATATTATGTCTATCTTTTAGGGCATTCCTGGTGGCGTAAACATGTATATATTTGTTTTGTTTCCAGGTTGAAGATCCCAATCCTGATCATTAGAGCTTTCTCATTCTGGTTCTAATCATGGAGGTCACAATTTAAAAATGTGATTTTTATGGATTTATTGATTTGCTTTTTGTTGTTCGAGCAAGTATTACTACACAATAAAATTGTTAAAATAGACTTGATTTGGTGCATATTTAACACAATCTTAGGAGAGGGCAGAAGGGTTAAGAAACAGATGAATGATATTTGAGCTCATAATGTATTTAAGAGACCGGCAGGTACAACAGTTAATACACAAGACTGTTTTACAGCCACAGCTCATGGTACATGCAAATACTGATCTTCTGAAGCCATCTAAAATGTTGAGATTTGAGGAAGTCATAATTATGTTCCAATCATTTCCAGATGATGTCGAAATTTGTGGTTGGTACCATTTTAAGACAATGCACCAAATTCAAAAGGGAAAAAAAAGACACTGAATTCAAATCTTTGAGTGAAACCCTAATCACTGGGGTTCATCAGAGAGCACAAAACAAAATGGACAAGTCACCTACAACAGCTAATGTATATCCGAGAGGCAAAATATGTAGTCATCAATAATGACTGCTAAAAGCATGGACGAAAAAAGTATAAAAGGGCAAGTGATAATATCTCTCTGTGTACTTGCAAACAATCAAGTTAATAACCCCCTCTTACTTGTAAAATCTTTCAGCCTATTGACATTTAAACTCCACTCAAAAATATAAGTAACAACTAACATTTAACACTCTACTTCAACACTTGAGACAATATTGGATCAGTTGATATACAGCTTAACATGCAATATTATCTGATTGATTTAATCAAATCAAAAACATTTCAAAGAGAGAAGAGTGAGCTCAAATTTTAATCTGACTGCCTCAAGAAAAAAAATTTCTTGAAATGAATCACTACAATGTCTAATCAGAACATTAACACATGGCAAAACTTTCCATGACTGTGGATTGCTCCCACACACAGATATAAAAAAATGAAATTCCACAAACTTAACCCGCAGAATTGGAGAAGAACAGATCTGCTTAGGATAAGTGCATAAAGAAGCATCTATAAGGAACTGTCCATGACAAATATCAGCAGTTTCAACACAACAATGCCTTAGAACTTCTTTTGTGATATTTTGAACTGAACTCTTCGCTTCAAATCCTTTCATTCTTATTTAACCGCACAAAACAAATGGAGCTCAAGAGATAGGAGATGACGTGCAAAAAATTACTGACTATATCCTTGAACTACTTTCGGTTGTACTTATGTCTGGTCGTCTGGTCCACAGCTCAGCCAGTGCATAAAATGAAGATTCACAAAACTATTTCAATTAAGAGGTCCTGTTAGTGAGAAAGATAGATGCTCAATAAACAGGAGAGATAAGGAAAATACACACTGATCAGTAATTTAAACAGCTTAAAATTTCTGCTGTGCTATACTGAGTCAGGCTTGGGTATCATAAACTAAAAAAATAGGATGGGATCTAGTCTATGTTTATGTAAACACATCCATAGAGAGTTTGGAATTAAAGTAAATTAGCAATAATTCTTTTTGAAGCTGCACATCAAGTCAATACAAAGAGAGTCTTGCAAATAAAATCTAATTGCTCCAAAAATAGGTTTCTAACTAGTAACTAAATGGTCACAAGACACAATGTTGAGGATTGACTATTTCAAGTTTAAAAAAATGCTAAAAACTAAAACAAAAAGAATCACAGAGCAATCCCTAGCATTAGTTTTAAGTCATAGAACCTGTTCATTTCTTAACATATCTTCGATAAACCACAACAGAACTTCACTAGGTAACAGGTAACATTCCAACAAAACTCACATTCTTAACTTAATGCACTATCACAAATATGAGAAACAAGACAAGAATAACTAGCACGAAATTGTCAAAACTTTGAAAATGAAGAGTATTGGAGAACAATCCATGACAGAAATAAAATTATCCAGTAAGTCAAAGCATTTAAAGAAGACAAACAAGAGCGCTGAAATTTCAGCTCTATGCTGTAAAGAGCAACTAAAATTGAGCAATTTGAAAAGCTTTAGACAAGTTACTGTGCACTCTAGAAAATTAAGTAAGAATAGGTCTAGCAAAAAGCAATGCTAGTGAAAATCAATATAAAGTTAAAAACCGATACAATTGTTAAACATTTACAGAGCAATAGAAGTAGTATCTTCAAAAGACCAGGCCATTGAAGCAGAAAAATGCATTCAGTGGAACACCAACATATACTGAAAAAATCAAGATTTAATTGCCAGATCTTAAGACTGATTAAAACTGACAAGGGAAGAATAAATCATGCTCTAAAAATGTTTTAGGTTCTCAACAGTCAAATTAAATGAGTCGGGGAAAACAGTCATGACTCTAAAATTCAGCATAATGTAAAAAGCCGAATACAGGGGCAAATAATGAGGAAAACTGCATAAGATTTTCCCCAATTACAATAACTAACTTGTCTGCCATAGAATAAGAGAACGAAAATGAGCACTGTGTAGAAAACTAAACACAGCAGCCTGTCACCCCTCCTCCCATGTGAATGGCACTTTTACACTTACACATACATCCACTTGGAATGGATAAATGCATCACAGCTCACCTAATTTAACTTAAGAGCGAAATAAAAATATCAATCTTGAACAGCTGTCACTAGCACGAACATCAAATGATACTTTGCAGCAGAAAACATACAACATTTAAGTAGAATAAATATTGCGTTACACATCAGAAATGGGCAGACTACAATAGCCGCAGTGCTGTTCCCAAACTGACAGAAAAATTCAGATGAACCGCTACACAATTGATGACAAAAAGCAAATTCAACTACCTTGAAAAGGCATTAGCTTGCCAACATTTGGCACGGCAGAACCTTTTCAAAATGCAATCGTCATCTGATCTCTAAGAGTAAGCTTGCTACCTTTAAACTCGTACCAAACTTAACTTTTTTTGAAGAACTATAGGCACAGTTAAATAAACCTATTCCATAGAGATTTTCCATGAATTTAGGTTTCCAGCAAGCCCACTCTCATGAAATTTTATCATACCACATGTAATACATTTTTCTAATTCTGTGTGTGCACATGTTCTGATATATCCACTGAAAGATAAATATTTTGGCCATGAGAATAAAAGCCACTACAAATGAAGGGGAATACTTGATTGTGAAAGATGCAAAGCACACAAGGAGAGGTAATATTAAATTAGTAATAATTAAACTAAATAATAAAATGGGGCTCCGCGAGGCCGTATAAGGCCTGAGGCGGGCCGAGAGAAAACCTCAGCTGGGGAATTTGGAGTAGAAGGTGTAGGTGAGGTCATAGTTGTTCAAACGACAGAACTGAATGTCGCACTGCACCCAAGGACCAAACCGAGTAAGTTTCTCCATGTCATGACCACATGCTGCTGCTGGGGAAGTCTGAAAGTAGATAAAAAAAATTATTTGTAAGGCCTGTTCCTAGAGAAACACTAATACAAAAAAATAAAATAAAGAGGCAGCCTGGCAAATTGCAACTCCAAATACTTTCCATACCTTGTTTGCAAAAACTGTGACAACAAATTTTCCCGGTTTAAAAGTCTCAATGACACGAGATATCACATCTTTATAAGATGACTGTGGTATATTGCTCTCGAAGCTGACATATGAGAACTCAGGCTCAGGCGTTATATGAATAGTCATGTAATATCCCTGGAACAAAGATGAGAAGAAAAATGTTTGGTACAGACTCTAATTTTAAAACTGAAACCAATAAAAATTGGATGAAGTTCAAATCACAAGCAAAGCAGTAAGTCTCATTAAAGATACTTACAGACTTGTTGATTCCATTCATAGAATAGCCACATGGATCAAAGAGGAAGTCATCAATACGCATGTTGGGAATGAGCTTGTCAATGCCAGATTTCTGTTGACAGCAATGACAGAACATTAATAGACCGAGTAGACCACCCTTTTTCTGTTTGGTTGGCACAACACCAATTACCAAATATTGGGACTAATTTCAACAATTTGAGATAAAATTAGGATAAATTCATACCAAAAAGAAAAAAAAATCTGAGAAAACTCACCTTTGTTGCTTCACAAGCTGTGGATGAAGTAGCTTTAGTGAATATACTCATAACTTGAGGATCCAGATCTGACATGAGTATTTCCAGAGTTTGATCTGGTATGGGAAGGTTAGGACGAGGCACATTATTGGGATGAAGGGTGTATAAGTACCAACACTCAGAACCATCATCACCAAGGCAATATGATGAGCCATCTGAATTAAGGATTGAAAAACGCAGGAATCAAAAAGAATATTTCAACAATAAAACGAATGGTAAAATTAAGTTAGTATAGAAATATCAAGATGCGTGCAATTATTGCTTACCTTTGAAAATAGCATGCAGGAGCTCCACCTCTTGGTCAAATGATCGATGTGGTGATTTCTGGAGATCAGGTCGTTTGAAATTCTTCCGTGAATAAAACACATCCTGAAAAAGTTTTGGGCAATTTTCAGCTTTAGACAGCATAAATGTTTTCAAACAGAAAAAAGAAACAATCTGACTTCAAAGATAAAAGTACTTTGATAAGAAAACAGGTGATAGTAATCAAAAACTTCCCAGAGAGTGTGAGAGAGAGTGAGAGTGAGAGAAGAAGAGATTTGGGGAGGAGGGGATGTACACACCTCATAAGCATCAAATCCAGCATACTGTTCAACAAGCATCAGAAGAGGTTCCAAACACTGCAAAGGGGTGGTAGTTCCACAAGTCTTCAAAATGAACCTGTTCTGAGAGACAAACATGCTGCTTTCGCTGTAAACAGAGAGTGAACGAAATGTAAGCTTTAACAAGAAGTGAGAATGATAGTGTGCATAATAGATGTAACAGGTATATGATACACCTTCATTGTAAATAACAGGTGGAAAAAAAGACAAATTCACATACAGAGCCATTTACACAGTTTGTTATACACTTAGTTTTTAAAATACAAAATGTACTTCAAAACTAAAAAAATTTAAGGGATCATTTATGCTAATATTTATGCTAATATTTCTTCTTGTGGTAATCCCTTAATTTACTAATCAAAATCTTCATTACTTCAGTCCCTTGTCACCAAATTGGAAATTCCAAAAGAACAGCAGAAGAAGGTCTGAACATTCACAGATCATACAATGTGAGAAGCAAAAGAGGCAAACTGCCCCCAGAACATCTACCATCATAGGCCAAAATCAACAAAGTATCTCAAATATCAAGCTTAAAAGCAAGGCTGCTTAAAACAACATACCTCAATACATAGGCATCAACAAGGTCATTGCTAGAAAAACTGATGACTTCGCAATGAACTATTTGAAGCAAGGTCTCCCATTTGTTCCTGAAAGTTGAGAATTGAGAATTTTAGAGCCAATATAGTGTTAGAGGGCTTACATAGTGGATTTCAACTCCCAAAATATCATTTGTGAACTGCAAATCCCAAAATTTCCAACACTTGTCCCTCTACATTTACCAACACAGAGCAAAGAACGTGAGATATAATAGTTGCATAAGAATTTGATGAAAGGTAAGTACACTGAAATATACAAGATTGGAGTGGTGTCGCTCTTTCAAAAATTATGATGAAAATATCTGGCTTGACGCAGGAAAGCAAACCAACAGATTTTAAAACTAACATTTGTTCAACGCACAAATTTAACTAATTTTTGTAGACGTATGACAGACCAACTAATAAAATGAGTTAACCTTCAAAAGTGGGTAAGCCTTTCTGGCAACAAAATTTTGTAATATTTGAGCCGCGGCGAGACGCATACAATGACAGACTAATGGGAGTCTGAAATATGCAAGGAAGATATTAACGCACGCATAGGCGAGTGGCAGTGTTGGGTTGGTGACCCTCGCTTTCAACCCTCTCATCTCATCGAAGAACCTTGACATTGGACAGGGGTAGACCAAACTAATAGCGTTAAAGGGCCGATTACCTCACATCATTAGAGAAACTTTCATCCACGACAACTCGTGAAAGCGACTAAGAAAGTGATGACAGTGCGATGCGAAGTCGCGCTTCACGTCAAATGACTGCCAGAGCCAATAATATATGCGACCAGTGGTGATCAAAGGGGATGAGGGAGGTTAACCAGCAGCTGATCTTGGGCAGTCCGAGGTCGGAGCGGAGAATGTCACAAGACAGAAACAACATACCTTGGGATAGCGCGAAGATCGCAGGTTTTGCCAGCACCGTCATTGCAAGTAAACCAGATCTCCAGCAGTTTTTCCACTCCTTCGAAATACTGTGCCCCGTCAAATTTTTCCTCAGTTGCCATCTTTCTTGTTCGTAATCACAGATTCCTCTATCCCTTTGCAGCTGCCTTCCTTGAGAAGAGAATGCCACGAGACGTGACTCAACCGGATACACAGTTCATTTTTGGTCCCCGGAACCACGTGACTGGATAGGATAGAGTGAGAGGAGAACAGTCAGCGAAAATGAAGCATGACGGAAAAGAGTTTTTGATTTTGCTATTGAAATTTGAAGTCGCACAAGCAAAGCAACAATTAATTAAGCTCGTGACATGCATATGCATGTGCATCAGCTGATGAGCATTTTGGGGCGGGGTCTCTCGAACGATTGCAACATCTCGAGCAAGCAGCGAAATAAATCGATTAGTCGCAGCGCCTGCCAGCTGTGGCAGCAGCCCAGCAGACGACGTCAAGCGTCGGTCGCAGGTCGCACTTGTGTTGCTCAAAACCACAAAACCAAGCTCTTGGCCAAGCTCAGAACTCCATCAACTTAATACTGTCATTCTAATATCGAAATGATTGATAGAAGATCGTGACGTCAGCTCATCGAAAAATTAATAAAGTTATGCGAATGGATGAATCGAAGCTAAAAGTAACCTTTTTTTTTCTATTAGTTCACACTTATTTTGACAAATTCCTTGTTTTCCTGCTATCAGGTGTTATTTGGTGTAGACTTTTTGCCTACCGATGTTGTCTTGATAAATTCGCTGTTATGTAATCACCTGTTTAAAATCTGGAGACATCAATGAGCCCAAAAATAAGAATGAGAAAAAAATTATGCAGTAGTCAATCAAGGAAAGCTTTGCTTTTATCCTTTCATTTGAATGATTCGCTATCTCTTTTACAGATTCTTTGCTTGCATGGCTATGGCCAAAATGGTGAATATTTCCATAAGAAGTTGGGTGGCATCCGAAAGCTAGTTAAGAGCATTGCAGATTTTGAATTTTTAACCTCTCCCCATTTAGCAAGGGCTGAAGACACAGATGATCCGTCATGTGGAGGTAAAGCTCATGCTCAGTTATGTTTTTCTCTCATAAATTGTCACTTTTGTTCAAATATCAGATATCAGAAGTCAAACTATAAATGTTCCTTGATTGTCTCTAGATCGTCATGCATGGTGGTTTACTAATGATGAAGAGCGCACATATGATTCCAAAGAACATATGTCTAGATGCTTTGGCTTTGAAGAGAGTGTGCGTCATGTTGAAAAGGTTCTGCAGGAGAAAGGTCCATTTGATGGCATTTTAGGATTTTCCCAAGGAGCCTGTTTCTTAAGTTTACTTTGCTGTTTGCAACAGCAAGGATGTAAGGACTGGAAAAAACAGTTGACTTATCATGTCTTTTTTTTTTAAACTATTTTTTTTTTTTAATCCTCATTTGTTGCATGTGCTTTCCAGGTCTAAAAGGTAGTTTTAAATTTGCCATATTTGTTTCGGGATACTTGTCCCGTTGTGTTGTCCACCAAAATTTATACAATGAGAAGCTCGCTCTTCCAACTTTACATGTGTTTGGGGAAAGTGACATGGTTATCCCTGAAGGTAAATATTGAAACTCTCAAAGATTTTCATATCTTTTAATTTTTTTCCTGGTATGAGGTTTTTAATAAGATGAAGTGTTTCTCCTCCACTGCTGGTTACAGTTTTTTCTTTTGTTTCAAAATTAGGAATGAGCAAGGGTCTCTCTGAGTTATGTGAAGATAAGCAAATCATTAGACATCCTGGTGGACATTATACGCCCTCAAATTCACACTTCAAGCAACCTTATTTCCACTTTCTAAAGGCTCGTCTTTCTGAGAAATTGGACAGTCCAGAACGCTAAAGAATGTTTTCCTGATATGAAGGTTTAACACCATCATATGTTATCTTGTAAGAGTAAAAATTTCGTACACTTTCCATATTTTTATAGTTTGTGTAACACAATAGAATCAATATGATCCACTATTGCCTAATTTAAATTAAGATAGATACCAAAACTTCTTAATTTTTAACTTTACCTTGTTATTAAAAAATAAAACAAATGAACCAAAACTTCTTTTTTTTTTTAAATCAGTAACTCACAACTCTGGTCATTTGTCGCATACCCCTCCGCCCGCGTGCCGCGTGCCCGCTGTCACTCAACCTGTCGCGCCCAGCAATAATGCCAACATAGTATGATTACTAGTATGATTACTGATCACGTCAATCTCCAAATGTTGACGAAAGGCACTTGATAAGAAGAGTTCTTGCCGCATTCATAAGTAGACGAAGCTAATTTCATGTAGGAAATATAATTATGAGCGTGTCTGATGAATAAGAAAACACTCTTGCGTCAATAAGTTGTTAACGCTGCAGCGATGCAGCACTGACCGAATCGATCCCCCACTCCACTCTGTCAAAAGTTCTTCTGCTTCGTCTGCTCTTCTGCTGCTGTTTCGCCCCGCGTATTCGACCTCAACCCTGGAAAGAGCTGCAAGGACGTTTTGGGGTGACAAGCAAATTGATCACAATTTTTCGTTTTCTGCCTAAAAGACCGTATCATACCATGAGCACTTACAAGATCGTCATGGTGAGACACGGGGAGAGCGAGTGGAATCAGAGGAACCTCTTCTGCGGCTGGTACGACGCTAACCTGAGCCCGAAAGGTAATTGTTGACTCCAAGAACCTTCCTACTTAATGCCAGCTAGTTTGATACTTCTCATTTAGAATTGGTGACATTATTTTTTCACAGCTTTTGACGTGTCAACGCTCATTAAGAATAACGTCATAGGGGTTATGTGGCAGTTGTCACTTACTATCTGTACACTATCTACCTTGTTTCTCTTTTATTAGGTGAGGAGGAAGCAGTGTCAGCTGGAAAAGCTTTGAAAGAGAGTGGTTTCCAGTTCGATGTAGCCCATACATCAGTCCTGACCCGTGCCCAAAAGACATTGGCAGCTATTCTTGATGGGATCGGTCAGAGCAAATTGCCAGTAGAGAAGTCGTGGCGTTTAAATGAACGTCACTATGGTGGCCTTACTGGCTTGAATAAATCAGAAACAGCAGCAAAGTATGGAGAGGAACAGGTAACTTATTGGTATTTCTTTTGCTTCTTTCTATTCGTTCATTAACACCTGGTGCTTTTGAATGACTGCGCTGGTTGTTAAACCTCTTTTCTCCAGGTTCAAATCTGGCGTCGCAGCTTCGACATTCCTCCACCTCCAATGGAACCTGACCACCCCTATTTCGAAAATATTGTGAAAGATCCCCGTTATGCCAATGGTCCATCTGAAGCCGAGTTTCCAAAGTTCGAGAGTTTGAAACTAACCATCCAGCGCACATTGCCATACTGGAATGATGTCATTATTCCTCAGCTTAAATCTGGCAAGAGAATCATCATTGCTGCCCATGGCAACAGCTTGCGCGGCATTGTCAAACACCTTGATAGTGAGTACACATACTTTGGAAGTTTTAACGACAAAGCTGTCCTAAATACCTGCAACAAACTTTTTAATTTTGGAACTTTTTCCTTTTTCCAGATATGAGTGACGAGGCTATCATGGGTCTGAATCTTCCCACTGGTATTCCATTTGTCTATGAGCTTGATAAGGACTTCAAACCAGTGGTGTCCATGAAGTTCTTGGGGGATGAGGAAACTGTCAAGAAGGCAATGGAAGCTGTTGCATCTCAAGGAAAAGCCAAGTGAAGTCAGTTGTACTTTCATCCAATGATACTTTTTGAAAAGTATCCAAGGATTTACTCATGGCCTCAGCTACATGTCAAGTAAGCTCCATACAATGTGAGTGCTGTGCACTTCTTACTTCCCTGTTCAGGAAAAATTGTTAATCATGCTGGTTTCATGTGCAATACAATAAACAAAGTTTCAATTTTAATAAAAGTTATTAGTATAATGGGTAAGGTCCTAGTCTTTAGCTGGATGCGAACTCGTGTAAAAATGTGAAGTTCTTCATTAAAGACAGGAATTGGTGATTCGCGTTCCCTAGTTATCAACAACACTCAGCTGAAGAATCTTTGAATAGATGTAATCAATTAAGTAGTTGCATATCTATATTTATGCAGTATGGAAATAGAGACACTAGACAAAGATATGCTTTCATTCAATTGAATTTAGAACAAGTACAAGTCTTAAATTTGATTTCAAAATTTCAACTTCTTGGGAACATGTTGTTAATGGTTTTAAGGACGATGTTACGTAAAATTGATAAATCAGTCTTTAAGCAACTGTATTTCATTTATCTGTGGATTTATTGAGTAGACACTCTTGATAACCCTCAATGATTGCCAGAGAACAGCTGATTCCAGAACATCAACACTAGTTCATTACAATTTTTAATAGTAATCTCTAAACAGATCTTTTGAAACCATGATATGCTTATGACATTAGAACCCGTTACTGGGAATTGCACAAGATTGCACACTGTAAGGGATATCACATGATAAATGCAGACAACTCCTTGAACACAGTACTTAATAATGAGAAGAGTTAGCATATTCAGATACACATTTACTGCTCACATCTATTTTGTACCAAGCAAGCAGAACACATGGATGCAGTAAGAATAAACTGGCTTCAAAGACCACAAGATATGTAACTTAGGAGAACTCTCTATATTTGGCACTTACACCATTCACATCTTTCATATATTTTGGTGTTAAATTCATTACAAATATTTTATGGACGACCTTCTTCATCTAACATCCCTGAAATAACTTTCAGAACGAAAACAAACCACAGACGATCGGCGTCTCACTAACCGCCTTAAGTCACTGGTTTTTAACATAATAGCCCAAAGAAATAACTTTAGACAGACCAATGTCATTTCTCAGGAAAAAAAACTGATAACTCAAACTTTTAATCTGTGGAGTCTGGCCGATATTCGAACACATAATTTTTCACACTGAAATAAAAACGGTTTTGCATGTAGATGCTTAAAAAGAAGGAAAAACATTAGCTGAACATTTCCTGGTTAAAGGCGACAAATGTAAAGATTTCATATAAAAACACTTTCATATAATTTCTATGTACACAACAAATTTGGCCACAACCTGTCAGCATATTCAGCAATATAGCAATGTTGACACATATACAAAGTGTTCACACACACAAAAAAAAAAAATATAGACAA
>CABIKL010001863.1:0-14008 GCA_902196195.1 Aptinothrips rufus
GGGGGGGGGGGGGGGGGGGGGGGGGGGGGGGGGGGGGGGGGGGGGGGGGGGGGGGGGGGGGGAGGCGCCGCACTGTTCGTGAGTGTGGCTCCCTGTCGCCCTGATATTTGCCGGCGTCGTGCAAGCAAGGTGGTCGGACCTCAGGACGAGCAACTAACAAATCAAGACGCAATGAGTCGAGGCAGCAGGAGCAGCAGGGGCAGCAGGAGCAGCAGGAGCAGGAGCAGCAGCAGCAGCAGCACGCGCCGCTGCGCCTCTCCTCTGCTCGTGACATGCGACGCACTCTCTCTCTCTCTCTCTCTCTCTCTCTCTCTCTCTCTCTCTCTCAAGTTCAGGACGCGCAGAGTAATTAACTTGGCTCGCGTCGCGGGATGAAAAGCAATGTTGCGCATAAACTGCTCTTAATATTTTTCACGTGCCGTGAAAGTTTTCGGAGAGGAGCTCGCGTCGCTCGTCTCCCCGGCTCGGCGCGCTGCCTTGGAGTGCCGTGGCGTGGCGTGGCGTGGCGGGCCGTGGCGCGGCGTAGCGTCTCAAGCTCACCTGTTGTCGGGGCTTTGTTTCTCTTCCTGAGCCACTCACCCGTGGGGTCGAGAGAAGCGGAGCATACGGGGTTGAGAAGGTTCTACCCGAGGCGAGGCGAGGCGAGGCGAGGCGGTGCTTTGCTTCGCTTCTCTTGCCCGCCAGACGGTGTGCTGCTCCCGTTCATGTGGTAACCAGTTTGTCAATGAGGGCCTGGGCCATGGCCACTCTAGGTGGTCTGCGGGCGGGGCGGCACAGAGTTGCAAACATCAACATGTGATCTCAGGGCGTCAGTTGCTGAAGGTTGGTCAGGCTGTTTCGGCTGTTTATAAATTCACTGACGTTTCCTTGACGAAAACGTAAATTTCCCCTCGACTCTAAATGTCTAGTCACTTTTTTGATCGGACTTAGTAACAATTTTAAACATAACTGGAATTATTAACAATTTAGTTCTACTTAACCACACAATTTTTACTATATTGTTACTAATTCTAGTCATGTTTAAAACTGTTACTAAGTCCGGACAAAAACGTTACTAGACGTTTAGAGTGTGACTTTTACAACCACCGAGGTGTTCAAGGTTGTTGAAGTTTCGCTCTGCGCGCGGTCATGGGCCGCGCCCCGCCCCGCCCCGCCCCGCCCTGAGCGACAGACGATAGGTCTTGCTAGGCAAGGCGCCCTCGCGGCGACGAAGCATGAGCTGTGCAGTTGGCAGCACATCGTTCGAAGAACATGGCAGATCGGAGCGTTATAGGCACCCCTGCGCCGCCCCGCCCCGCCCTCCAGGGCTGCCAGAGACGCTGCGCCCCACCCTCCACTTGTCAGAACACCTCCGCGCCAACTCAACACACAAAATTAGTTTGTACAAGATGGCAGTTATGCGCAGAGATAGACATCTGCTGAATTAACTAAAGAGGATAGAAGCAGCGCAGGGATTTGCCAAGCATGCTGTCGCGGTTGGAGAAGCAACCCCCAACATCCGCCAAGTTGCCGGAAGTAAGTGGGCCGGAGCCTTCGACTACCTCGCAGGAGCAACCGGAAGGGGAAGGGTGGCGCGACTTCCAATTGAGGAAAGGCGTACATTTTTACACTTGGCTTTCAGTGCGCTCTAGACCGGAGCTCCTTGATTAAAAGGTCAACATTGACGCATCATCTTCTCTGCGAGGCGAGGCGAGAGATCATCGTCAAGGAAGTTTGTATCAAGATGGGCGGGGTAGAGGAGTGTGATTGACGGAAGGGATAGGGAGAAGGGCCTGAGGGACCGGGCCATAGCAGCCTGGTAATGCCATGGAAATCCACTCCACAAATTAATACAAGAACAACACGCCGGGCCCGGCCCAAGGCCCGGCCTGCCTGCGCGGCAGGACGAGCAGAGCCCACCCCGCCCCGCCAGGAATACCTCGCCGCCTCGGAGCCCGGGAGAGAGAGATAATGAAAGACAATATTTTTTGAAACCGAGTGACGACGTCTCGCGAAGGGTAGCGTGGCGTGGCGCGGTGTGGCGCGGCGGGCCCCACGCTGCGCGGACCGCCGCGCCGGCAGCAATCCCAGAACGCACCGCCCCCGTCTGATTGAAGAGGAAGGCCGGGCGATGCGAAAGTTTGCATCGATCTAGAGGGCAGAGGAGAGCGGAGGCGGGAGGGGTGTCATGCTGTTTGCAGAAGTGAGAAGTTTGCGCTGACGTACGACACTAGTGCGTGACTATGCGTCAAACAGTACGACCTGCAAACTAAGTTTAGTCTGGCTGACAATAATCGACAGGAGAAGGATCGCACAGTTTCAGTTCAGCGAGGTTTTTTTACCAACGACCATAGTGACCTTTCGTTAAAAGCACGCTCCGTTATTATAAAACGCGCACGAATTGTACGAGCGAAGATCAGTTTCGTTAAAAAACAAACCCGTGTAAATACGGAGTTATTGGGGCAACACCAGGATTACACGGTAAATACCACGCTGATCGCGTTCTTCACGAACGAATAGAA
This sequence comes from Aptinothrips rufus, assembly GCA_902196195.1. Classification (NCBI taxonomy): domain Eukaryota; kingdom Metazoa; phylum Arthropoda; class Insecta; order Thysanoptera; family Thripidae; genus Aptinothrips; species Aptinothrips rufus. The sequence continues at coordinate 2,502 of CABIKL010001863.1, forward strand.
GCAGACGATAAACCGATCATAATACAACACACTATTTCTCGAGTAAATAGGGGCACGAATGGAAGGGGGCCAGCGGGGCAGGGCTGCGGCACGAACAAGGGACGGGAAGGGAAAGCAAACGCAATCCCTGAGAATAGCAATGAGATAAGGGCGTGAGCAGTGAACAGCCACGCCACGCCACGCCACGCCACGCCGTGTGGCCGGCCTGCATTCCCAGGCACCCCCAGCACCGAGCAGCGGAAAGCACGGCGGGCGGGGATGACGAGAAAATGGAAAGAGATACATCATACAAATATAAGATAAATAAAACACTAAACAAAAATAACAGAGGCAGCAGCAGCCAACAAAAGACGGCCAGGAGAAAGAGGCGGGGGGCATTTGTTTATTAGCCGGACCTGGAAATGATGCAGCCTCTCCTCTCACGGCGGGGTGGTCATTCCCGTGGAGCGCTGCCTCATCATTCCCACCCCCACCCTCAGGTAGAGGGACTTGGAAGGGCGAGGGTAGCCAACGTCACGAGACCCGATCAATCTTCGTTCCAACCGCCCCATAGCTTGCTGAAGCCTGGAAAATCCAAGCTCGAAAAGGGCAGTCCAGGTCGCTAAGAAGGGCACGGGGCACGCCCTAAACCTCTGCCTCAGCAACCAGTCACGTGATACTGGCAGCTCTCTACCCCTCTAGTGCACTGCGAAAAAATTCTCGTCAACTTTCGAAAAAGCGCTAGAAAATGACTTTTAAAGAGATAGTCGTAAATTAACAACAACAACAATCGTATGTTTTTGAAAAAAAAAAAGTAGAAAATGAGAGGGATAAATACGACCCCAGAAATGTTACGACATTTTTTTCTTCGTAAATTTACAACCACTCGTAAATCGTAATTTTGCAGTCATAACTTCCGTTCAGTTCAATTTTATATTTTTGTGTGTGTGTGCTTTTCGCAGTGGCCCAAACAACCCCTTACCGCCGCGTCCGTCGCGCGTGCACACGCCGTGCTTTAAACGCAAATGGCCGCAAGTCAAACAAGAGCGAGCCATCGCGCGACCGACACCAGAGAGTTAGCCAGCAAGTAAGCAAACAGATCAAACCGCGACTGGCCGTGCTCGGAAAGAGTGTGCGGAGCGAAAGGAAACAGCAGAGCAGAGCAGAGCAGAGCTCTCCAAGCGTGCCGCCGAGCAGCGCCCCTCCCCTCCCGTCCCGTCCCGTCCCGTCCACGCCCGCGGGCTGAGTCACTCGTGTGCCGCCGGTCATTACGCAGGGGGTGGCTACACTCTCAGATTTCATACACGTTTCTTCTTAAATGCTTACAGGCATCACAATACACGAAAAACTTCGTTTGCATCATAGCCTGCTTTGTAATTACCTAAACGACCAACCTCCTTATTAGAAAATTTCGTTAGTAACTCGGTAATGGCTATCAACAGAGAAGTCATATAAGGATAAGAGTGCCGGGTAGGCTCAAGACCAAAATGAGGGGTCGTTCATAAATTATGTAAGTCAAAATTGGCCTATTTAACCCCCCCCCCCCCCCCCCCCAGGCGAATAACCTAACCTCACCATGCTTCTGGTATAGAACCGTAAGGTGGGCGTACCACCCCCCAACCCCTTGCAAGAGCCTTACGTAATTTATGGACAGCCCCTAAAGAGAATCGGATTAAACAAGCCGAGCACATCGCAAATTATTAAGACGCAAAATGAAAAAGTATCGAAAAAGAAAATACTTTAAAATTTGCTGTGTTTGACTGTCAGGTCGCACTTATCGCTCTGGTAGGAAGACGAAGTCCACCAGCTTCCACCTTCTCGCGGCCACACTCACCTGCAACAGCAGAAAGACACGAGTTAGGAACAGGATTCAATACAACAGGCAACAAATAAATCATGTTTCTGCAACTCTTCACCGCCATAAAATTAAAAAGACTTGTTGCCGCATTGTAAGAGACAAAGGTCAGCCTTCGAGCAGAGAGGTCATCAATCTGTCCAGCCTACGGCTTTGAGGTGAAATAACCAACATGTGCGACAAACCACGCGTACGAGCGGGAATCAGCCAACGCCACCGCGAGTACGAGCGCGGCGCGCCGTAGTCGAGTGGCAACTCGCGTCAGGTGCACGGAGCAGGCGAGGAGGCCAGGCCAGGGGAGTCGCATCTCCACGGAGACGGGACGGCGCTGCTCCTCTTAGCAGTCACGACGCGCAGCATCGCAATAATTCACAACAGGGATGAATCTCCCTCAGAGAGGAGACCATCAGTCAAGTCAAAAAATAACCCAATTTCCAGGTAGTACACTGCCTGCTGCTGCTCGTGCGCGTCAGCGACCTTCATCTCTGCTGGACCCGAAACGTTGTTCAAGCAAAGTCACCCCGCTTGGAGTGTTTCCAAGTGAACGACTCTCCGAAATAAAGACACTAGCATCTACATAGAGTCGAGTCTGGCTCGACTCTTGCCTGCCGCTGGCTTCAAAGCGCTGAACGCCGCCGTTGAAGCACCCAGCAAGTGTGGCTGAGTCAGCACTATTGGTGATGATAGTACTGTCGCAGCTGGTGTGGGGGTGTGGCGCTACCCAACGTGATCCCTGCCGCCCTGATCGCCCGCCCATTCACATGGATAGTCAATGCCCTATTCACGCCACGCCACGCCACGCCACGCCACGCCACGCCACTCTGCAAACACCCCCTGTCCGAGAGGGCGAAGGGTCGCGGCCCGGGACGCTCCCAGCCGGCGCGTCACCAAGAACAATCAGTACATTACACACCAAAGGGCCTGCGCCCGAACCAACCCGCCGCGGCCCGCCCCGCCCCGCCCCGCCCCGGCACCGCGTCACACCCGCCCGACCCCGGTGCGTTCCGAGCATGTCGCAGAACTCAAACAAAACTTAAAGCACTCTTACGCCTTCCCAACACTACAACCCGGCTCAAGGCAGCGCGGCGCGGGGCATGACGCGGTACGGCAAGGCGAGGCGGGGCAGGGCGGGGCGGGGCGGGGCGGATCGGGCAGAATCGGTGCGCCGCCGCCTCTTATCAGCCCCAAATCCAATTTCTCCCCTGCCGGGATATTTTTATAAGATAAACGAGGATGCAAATTGATCGAGGGGAAATGAAGTAAACGCCGCAGTCGCCTCACAATCCGCGCCAGGATTGACATGCGAAGCGCGTGGCCTGGCGGGGCGTGGCGTGGCGTGGCGGGGCCTGGCGGGGCACGGTGGGGCGTCGTGTGGTCGGGCGCGGCGGGGCGCGGTGAGCACGGGGGAGGCCTGGGGGCGCCTTTAAACATAAACAGGTCCCCACCGCACTGCGCCCCCAAGCAGGCACACCAGAGCGGTACCGAATAAGGATTGTGTTGGCGAAGTGGTAGTAAAGACTATTTTCGTAATGCCTTCTCCTGCCAACCTTCCCTCCCCTCACTCTGTCTCTGTTCTCCGGCGCAGCGCTTATATTCTTCGTCGCAATTTTACCCTCTTTCCCGGTTCACAACGACCTGCCGCCTTCACCACTCCCCCACCGACCGAGAGGGGAAAACACCGAGCCATTTTTACCTTTTATACTTCAATTTTCTTATGCATCCCTGTTTTTTTCCCCTCCCGGGCAGCTTCCCAGAAGCGGCTCTAGCCTCTCTCGGGTCCCCGTCGCGCCGCGTCGCGTCGAGTCTGTCCGGCGGGGAGAGGGATGAACCGAGACAACCAGAGTTCATACGGTTGTCACTCTCCCCGGGAAATGAGTTTCTAACTCATTTTCTTGCCGCGCTGGCCGGGTTGTCCCCGGCGGGCAGGTAAACATTCGTCGATGTGGTAGCAGGGCAGGGAATGACGGGACAAGGTATTCTACATCGTTCGGGTAGATCACGGTTCAGGAACGCAGTCACATCACACCATTACACCACACACCACTTTTTTTTAAAATTATTTTTTAAGTAAAAGAGAAAAATACAAATAAAGAAGAGCGGCCACCTGAAGTTCTCAAGCGGTGACTGCGCTGTCGCGGGTTCGAGCACCAGCTCTGCGCGGGTTGTTTTCCTTGCCCTTCATTACTCGCTGGCCGGGCCGGCCCAGCCTCAGTAACGACCTTGTGGGAGGGAGCGCTACGCTGCGCCCCCTCCCCCGCACCACGATTCAATCCCCGCCCCGCAGGCACACACCTCACGGCCCCAGCCAGCCCTAGAGAGCCTGGAGCGGAGAGAGGCGACTGACCGGGGCTGCTCTTTCACTGGCGAGAACTGGACATTTCCCAGCCAGACACACAGCCTCGAGCCCGCTCGAACCTCGCGATCCGCTTCCAAGCCTCGGAGATCAGTACATACAATGACTGATGCTGACCTCTGACCTCTCTGGGTCACGTGACGTCACCACTCTGCCTCACAGTCTCCCTGGACAGTTCGCCCACCAAGTCCGCACACTGTTTCCACTCGTAACGAAGCGCGTCCCGAGACCACATCGATCAGAGACAGGACCAACCCCCATTTGTTTGCGTGATGTATGCGGCACTTGTTCGATCCCCGCCCTTGGCCGCCCTAGGCCGCCCTCGGCTGGGCCCTGCAGGGTCGACTGCAGCCCTGTAGGGCCCGCCTCGCCTCGCCTCGTCTCGTCTGCCAGGTGGGTTGCTGCAGTGCACCCCGAGGAGTAAGATCCGCCCCTCCGAATACCACGCGCTGACTTACGACCTGCATTCTGCTTCATGTCCTTCACCCCTGACCCCCCTCCCCCCACGCTCCGCGCTGCCACCTCGAGAGCGAAAGCTGAACGGAAAGATTCATTGCAACCTTTTTATTATTCAGGACCAAGTTAGGCTGGCAGCGTCCGGAGCACGCCGAAGCGAAGCGAGAGGCCCGATGAAAATCCACTGTCGCTACTGCCGCAGCCATTCGGGGGGCGGCGAGGGGGGTGGGGGAGGGGGGCCGCGCGGTGCGGGGTAGCGCCTAGCTCGCCCAGAGGTTGTGTTTTCCCGCAGAAGAAATGGAATAGTAAACCACCCAGAAAGGGGACGAGAGGTTATGTGAATGTGGAGCCTGGGGCTACGCTGGCCCAGACCGAAGGGCCGTGCAAAAGTGGGGCGCGGCGGGGCGCGGCGGGGCGCGGCGGGGCGCGGCGGGGCGGGGGCACAGCCCTCGCTATCGCGTGGCGCTGACGGCGACTTAAGTATTCAGGACGTCCGCGCTCGAGGGTTACGGCTGACCACCAGTGATCAACCCCCACCATCCTACTCCCGATGGATGGATGAAACTTTAAAATGATTTCTCTGCTCAGCGGCGGGGAGCTGGCACTGCTCGCCGTCAATGTGGTGCCAGTTGTACCTCGTCCAGTTCACATTCTGGGCGACACGAAGCCGTCGATCGCTGTTAACAGCGCACTGAACTCCAAATATAGTGTTCTCAGTTTATTCACTTTGTCTCCTCAATTGGCGAGAGAGAAGGGTCACGTAGATCAAGCGACTCTCAACTCTCGAGTCTCTCTAGGCTAGCTGTACCAACTGGCTCGCAGGGGGCGGCGGAGTGCTCAGCCAAAATAACTTCCTGCAGAGACACTAACATTTTGAGAGGCTCGAATTTTACGATTTGCCTACGAAAGGGCGGTAGTAAGGTGGAGGTAGGGCAGACAGAGATGGCGGTCATCGGGGGGAGGGGGGAGGGAGGGGGGGAGGGGGGGGGCGGCGGGGGGGAGGGCGGCGGGGGGGGGGGGGGGGCGGGTCCGAAGGGCAATACCTGGATCGCAAAGCAGACACTAGGGATTTAGAGGCTCGTTCGGCTTCAAGAAGTTAACTTCGGTATCCTGATACATTTAACCCAGCAGTTAACTCAGTTTAAACCTCAAAGGTCAAACTAGGCCGAATCAAGTAGATAATGGATAGCTAACAACCCAAGCAGTAATTTTACCAAGAACACAATACAAAGCAATGCAGCAATTCTTCAAAATGACAATAATTGTTTGCTATGTGCTACAAAAACTAACTACATTGCGAACTATTTTCTTCGCAAATACGAAAAAAATGGATGCTATGCAATGCAAATTAAAAAGTGCACGATACAAACAAAGTCAAATAGTTCACGAAAGGATACTAAAAGTGTTTCCTCCAAATAAAATTATCTGCAAAACAGTCTCAATAGTATCTCAGCTACTTCGAGATAGTACTTTCTCCCTGGCCGTTGATGAGTCGCGCTGCAGTTACCAAAGGTAACGGTAGGGCATCAATTGATTTCAGCCGCGGGGAAGCAGGCGCGGGGGAGTGATTATGAGAGTCTACACCCGTCAGCTCAACTCACCAGGCTACATTCATTTGCAATGATAATCCCGGCGCCACAATAAAGACCACGCGAGTCGGGGGATAAACATCTCGGTGACACTGGCAGCGCAGCGCAGCGACCTGAACTGTCTGCCAGGGAGGAAGTGAAAGAGGACGGCAAATAAAAACAAAGCACGTGTTTTAAGGCTGCCCCTCATATTTTTCTACACTGAAAAACAAAGGTGCTTAAAAATACGACGCCAAAGGCGTTTGCAACTGAAAACAGTCTGTCAAAAGGCGTTGAATTATTGAACGCCTAGGCGTCAAATTTTTGAACACTGCTGATGCACGTGTATTTTGCTCTAGTTTGCAGGGATGCTTGTGACAAGGTGCTTAAAAATTGGACACCTTTTGCAGATGCGCCATGGACTATGGCTATTGAAAACACTGTCGAAAGGTGTCGAATATCTAAACACCTTGTAAAACACCACTGCCAATTTTTCACTAATGCACGTGCGACAGCAGTGTTTAGACATTCGACGCCTAGGCGTTCAATAATTCAACGCCTTTTGGCAGACTGTTTTCTGGTGCAAACGCCTTTGGCGTCGAATTTTTAAGCACCTTTGTTTTTCAGTGCATCTCCATTCGCTTTGAAACCCCATCACTGATTAAACCTTTCCTGATGTCTATCTAGATCCGTTCTCTCTGCCGGGTCATCCGGCCAAAGCAATGAGAACCTCAGGCAAAGCCAAGCGCAGAGTTAGCTTCCGACGAGCCGATGTCGATACAGATCAGGTCGCAGTGCGCCGCCGCCGGCTATCAGCTCGACTAGACTCAGACTCGACGAGCGCGACGTGGATCTGAAGCAAACCCAAGAGCGCGCCGAACAATAGCGGCGAATCGTATCGTTCAGTGAGCAAGCCGCCAATATAAAATCTAGTTAGGAGGCCAGCGAGCGGGGAGCGAACTTTAGAGTGGCGCTCGAGCCCAGCGCGGCGAGGCGCCCCGCAGCAGCAGCGGCAGCACTGGAGCAATAACCTCAGAGGTACTGCACGGGAGAGAGTTGCAGTGGCCAAGTGACTCACTGACTTGCACGTGCGGAGCAGCCGTCCGGGTAGAACTCGTTGGCCAAAAGAGCAGGCGGCAGCTGGGCGGAGAGCACAGGAAAACGCGGAAAAAACTAAACACAGATTCTGGGTCAACCCACCCAGAAACTAAGCGCGACAGATTATTTTGCAAGTCAACTCAAAATTCATTAACGCGTATCTTTAGCTTTCGGAAAAATTTAAAGTAGGTCTTAAAATTACCCCAAAAGTACTTTTTCAACCTTTGATTTCTGGGTTTTCTCCCCTAGATTGTAAATATTGTATCTGTGAATCCGAATAGCGCGGGGCGGCGTGTGGGACGGGAGAGTAGGGGTCAGTCATGACCAGTCGACTTCCGACTCGGAACGCGGCAAGTATAGCGAGCCGTACTCCCCGCCCCGCCCCGCCCCGCGGCGGGTATCTGCTCCTGCTCCTGCCCAGAAAGGGCGTGATACGTTGGCAACATCGCGCCTCAGGCATGCGAATGGCGGCAACACCGCACACAGCGGACACAGCCGTAGCGCGCCGTGGTCATCTTCCTCCTCACGTTTCCACGGCGGCGCTTGCTGAGGCCCTGGTGGGGTCCGTGGAGGAGGCACCTCGTTGCCCCCCCCCCCCCCCCCCCCCCCCTACGGGGTCTTGACTGTGGCCCTTCGCCGCTCGGTCCTGCCCTGCCGATGATGGCCTTGATCGGATCTGGCCACCGGAAAGCAGGGCGGGGCGGGGCGGGGCGGGGAGTTGTAACCCAGCGCCGCAACGCTGCACTTTCGATCTCTTTAGTCTTCGCTTTTATTTGATGCCAGCCGAGCCGGGTATCCTGCGCAGCCAGACAGCCAGGATGAGGACGCGCTCCTCTCCTCCATCCTGTGGCTTCCTAATCCTGGGGAAGGGATTGAGCGGGTCGTGATGAAACCAAAGAGGCCCCCTCTGGGGATTCAGGTACCCGGTTTAAAAGCCCACGGGAATGATTTACGCCTCTGACGTAAGAGATCCGTGGTCTTCACAACACGAGAACAGATCCGGTCAGACCGGAGAGGACACTGCTCCTAGGAAGGTATGCCACAACGATGAGGTTGGTTAGTTGGTATGTTTGTTTTGAAGTTCTTAGTCCGCGAAAGACTCTTTGATAAGGAGTAAACCATAACTCTTTTTCTTTCATACGATTTCTCAAGATCCGCCTCGGTTACCATAGCGACGGGCTAGCTGAGATGTTTAATATGACGCCGCTCCCGGACGGCCTGGTGAATGGGTTGGGCCGGGGCCGCGGTATGTGGGATGACGTCATCACGAACCAATAAGCAAGCAGCTCGCTGGGCACCACGTCAGTAACAGACTGACGTGAGATCGTCTTTGAACTTGAACTCCAGCCTAGACTGATGAAGAGATTCCTCAGTCGCTCTTCCCAAGGATGCTGGTCAACGACACTTCTTTCAACGTGCCGGCCGGTGAGACGCCCCCCTCCCCCTCCTTGCCCGGCAGCGGCAGTGAATCCGCCGCGACCTGGCCGCTGCGAGCCGCGCCGGCCGGCCGGCAACATTACGTCGGCATGACCGCGCCCTGACGAGCCGCGCTGAGCCGCGCCGTCCCATTCCACCGGCCGCTGTACCTGCAAGGTACCGGCAGGGTACCCAGGTGAGAATGCTTGGAGCAACAACCCAGCGGAGTCACGACTCGGCAGGACGGAACCAGGCCCAGGACTCCAGGAGGCCGGGATTAGAATTCCAGGAGGAGACCAGGCCCAGGACTCCAGGAGGCCAGGGTTAGAATTCCAGGAGGAGACCAGGCCCAGGACTCCAGGAGCGCAGGGTTGGAATTCCCGGAGGAGATCAGGCCATGGACTCAAGGAGCGCAGGGTTAGAATTCCAGGAGGAGACCGCCAAGGTCAGGACTCCAGGAGGCCAGGGTTACAGAATTCCAGGGGGAGACCTGGCCCAGGACTCCAGGAGCGCAGGGTTAGAATTCCAGGAGGAGATCAGGCCCAGGACTCCAGGAGCCCATGGTTAGAATTCCAGGAGGAGATCAGGCCCAGGACTCCAGGAGGCCAGGGTTAGAATTCCAGGACGAGACCAGGCCCAGGACTCCAGGAGTGCAGAGTTAGAATTCCAGGAGGAGATCAGGCTCAGCATTCCAGGAGGCCGGGATTAGAATTCTGCGAGGAGCCCAAGCTGAGGTCTCCAGGCGGGCGAGGCTCAGAATTCCAGGACGGGAACAGCAGGCTCAGACGTCCAGGACTGCAGGAGATAAGGCTCAAGGATCAAGGCAGGCCAGATTCAGGACTAATGAAAGATCAGGTTAGCGCTCCACAGTGAAATCAGGCTCCGCAGTCCACAGTCCAGAGACGAGACTCTCCAAGTCCAAGTCGCCAGACCTCCGCAGTCCCACCAGCTCTCGCAAGGCGTGCGAGCGTGTTTAATTAACTCGGAATTATTAATTTTATTTTTATTTAAAAAGAAAGCAGGCAGGGGAGAGGGGCGAGGCGTGTGGTCCGGCAGGCGGGTTCAGCGAGGGGTCTTAATAAGTCGGGGAGGGGACCTCCGAAAAGACGCTTAAAAAGTTGCAAAACGGCGGCAGCAACGTGCGATAGTCGGCTGGGCTGGGGTGTGAGAATCACTTTGCGCGGTCGCAGCGCCGCGGGTCTCACCACAGGTCTCACCTCCACGCCTCGCGCTCCCAGGGACAGACTTGGTCGCACCTGTCCTGAACAGCTACGGACTCGAGGCAGTTTACAGAATCCGGTGTTTTTTACTCCGACTTGTTTTTTCCGGTATTTTCTCAATTCGGGAACATAGCCACATTCTCGTTCAATTCCCAACAAAAGGAAGTCAGTTTATTTATATAAGTATGACAAAATACCAAACACAAGAGGAGGAAACCAATATGTTACTGTTCTGCACTCCCGATCTTTACTGTGCATCAAAACAACAGGTATTTATAGAACCCTGGACTCGTCAGGCGCAGGCGCGGATACAGGAAGGGGGGGGGGGGGGGGGGGGGGGGGGGGGGGGGCAAGGGTGGGCGCGCCGCCTGGAAGGTAGGCAAAGCCCCTGATAGTAGACAATTTGTACTGCATCGTCCCCCCCCCTCAAAGTCTTTCTGGATCCACCACTGGGACTCGTCCTATAATACCGTATAATGCAGATAAACGCGTGGGAACCATACACGGTGGCTGGCCGTATATCACGACACGAGGTGGTGGGGAGGAGGGGACGAAAGCAAGGAGAAAAATCTGAATACGGGCATTAGGTAATTTGTGCGCGGTCCCTCTGGATGCACAGCTGGGTCACGTGTGAATGGCAGCCCTCCCCCTCCTCGGGGTCTCTAAACTCAGCCAAGCGCGACACGCATAACATTCTTCAGGGGAGCGCGCCGAAGAAGAACGGAGAGAATGCGTCAGATATAAACAAGGAAGGAACACACAGCCAATCACCGGCTGCATTCTTGTCAGCCACATGTCCCAGGGAAGTGACTGCATCTCCCAACCGAAACCAACGAATGGTAGTCAAACCTTCAGAATAGTCAGCAAGAAAAATGATCTGATACGGGAGTTTCGCCCACTTCAAGGTAATCATAACCGAAATAAAAATAATAATAAATAGTTTTGTATCGAAGATGATTTCCGAGACTGGCTTGCTTTGCAGTGTAACAATGTACGGGCTAATGGGGAAAAAGCACGGAAGCATATTGATCTGCTGCGGTCGGACTCGGTTTGGTCTGCCTGCGGCCGTACGACCAGTCCGCGCAGCGCGGCGAGGGGCAGGGCTAGGGCCAGGGCGGCTGCCCCCCCCCCCCCCCCCCCCCCGGCTGGTGACAGGACTGACAGCACCTGTTGCTGACTGTCTGATAGGCGGCGGCAGATCGAGCTGGGCTGGCTGTCATAGAGTCGTCTCTCACTCGTCACTCGATAGCCTGCAGACCACCACGCCACGCCACGCCACGCCACGATCTTAGAAACTTACAACATAAGCGTACACAGAGAGAGCAATGAATGGAAATTAAATAAAAGGGAGGAAAAAAGAAAGGAAAATAATACAATGAATAAGAATTGAAATGAATGAAATCAAATGATGAATTAATCAGTGAAATACCAAATGAATGGGACTACGCGAGTTGATGAATGAGACTTATATATATATACTATACTTGGTGGACACCCCAGCGTGACCAGTCTGATCGCTCCCGGATTTTGCGGCACTTTTAGATACTATGACCTCAGACACT
>CABIKL010001864.1:0-14005 GCA_902196195.1 Aptinothrips rufus
GTGATTCAAGAGTTTGGGGGAAAGAAGCGCGATGGCTGGCCCGGCTAGTCCGCCAGTTTGACTAGTCGTCATTGGCGGCGTAGCGCCGGTCACTGTTCAATATGGCGGACTAGCCGGGCCAGCCATCGCGCTTCTTTCCCCCAAACTCTTGAATCACAGAATGCAAAATCGCGCCTCACGAAAACAAAAACGTGCTATATCTCCGAAACGGTTAGGAATTCGAGAAAACGGTTGAAATTTTCGCCCTGCAGAACCCTATACTCCAATTTTCCACAAGAGAAGCAACTTTAATCGTCAGAAAAATCAAAAATTTGAAAATAGAGGGAGTTTTATCCCTGAACCTCTGGTCCCGCAAAACGACTCCTTAAGCCACTCAGCCAACAAGACGCACTTACTAAATGATTTTGGAACTTCATACGAATATAAAAGCTGTACTAATTACCATTTCTGAAAATCATTCAAGACAGCGAACGAATCGAATTTTTAGACGGACTTTTACTTGGGGGTCAGGACGACCGAGGAGAAATTACTTTTAAACAGTGCAGAGCAGTTTCTTGTAGAGCAATAAGTGCCACTTCTCTGGTGAAGATCAATTCAACAGTAAATTAAGAAATGACTTTGCAAGTGCGTAGAGCAGTTTCTTGTAGAGCAATAAGTGCCTCCTAGTAAACTGTAAAATGTGCAAGTGATGAAATTTAAAGGAAATTAAAGAACAGTATTTTTGCACGACTTTAAATCTCTTTTATTGACCCATTGATTGACTTTGTTAAGTCAAATCTAATTGCAGTATCATTAGGATATTTATTGCCCATGCTAACAGCCTTGTCCCCAATCAAGTTATTCTTGAGTAATCCGCACAATGCAAAATGTACACCACCCATTACCTTGAAAATAATAAGGCAGGAATCTAAATGTCACAGAAAATTTTTAATAGATCGTAAGAGACAGAACCTCTTAGCTTTGACTTCTGTAGGTCCACTACTGAAACAAGAATTGCACGAAAGAAGCTGGACTTTCTGAGTGGCTTACACAATCTAATTTAAGGTATTGCGCATTTCCATGACAAAACAAGCTCTTTACATTTAAAAAATTAGGCCCTCTTCATTTGAAATGGAACATGTAGGCAAGCTTGTTTGCAAGACTAAGATAATAAAAACTTATGAGTAAAAGATAGTTACAAATGAAACACAAGTAATAAACAGCTATTTAATTTCCCTTCATGAACAGAAACATCTTGCCAAGACTATCAACAGAGTAAATATTCATATATATATATTTGTACATATATATATAAGACAGTCAAGAAAACTGCCCCCATTCCCTCCCCTACATTCCCCATCTCACTCAAGGCAGTGTGAAAGCAAACAATACAGAGCCAAGAATAAAGAATGCACGCTCACACAAACCAAATTAAAAAAAAAGAAAAGAAAGAGGAACAGAGAAAAGAAAGAAAACAGCATTGTTCCAGCTGGCAAGCTTGATATTAGGTTACAGCTTCACATGTCATTAACAATTCAGTATGAACCATTAATTCAAGAGTATTAACTTACACAATTAGAAAATCTGTCACCACATTATCACCCATTACACCTTGAGCTAACGGTTCATAAAACACGATCCTAAAGAAAGAGCACTACAATTATGAGAGGATAGTATTTGGTGTCCACAAGTGATATATTCCCAGTCTGTACTCAAAGCTGCGTGTAAGGTTTGAGTGCTGTAGTGGTCATACTACGGCATAGCCCTCTCCAAACAGATTTCCATCGGGTAGCTATAAAAAATAGATTTACAAGTCGCTCAGGCATACTGAGGATTAATTCAGCTAGCAGCGCAGGCCACGTAACACCACACTTGTAATATAAAATTTCTCAACAATATCAAATATACTCTATACAAAACTCATCAGAAAACTTAATGCACGATAAACTTACTGAAAAAATACAGTAGCTCAAATTAAGTGCAGGGTTCCCAGAGGGATTAAGGGGAGCTCAATCACATTCAATATGCAAATTTTATATTATTTTATTGAACAAAAACACACAAAACTCATTTGCCTCACAATGACTATTGTGTAAAAATAAGCTTATACATTATGAACAATTTATTAATTAGCACCCATAATCAACATAGTTTAATATGGGTGATAAGATTGAACTACTTTTCTGATGCATAGCAAGTAAAGATACGCACTTTTACACAATTTCTGAAATAAGTCCTGTCAGACTTTTGGACAGGGTAGTATGAAATAACATTGATTCCCTTAAAAACAGTTTCCTGAGAAATACTTCCAAATTACTGTTCATAGTATAATGACAATGAAAGGCAGAAGAAAAAAAAAAAAGATACCACATACAACAGAGCGAATGAGTTATTTGTGATCAACATTCCTCACCAAGTAACAACGGTCAAATATTTTACAATGAGCACTTAAATGACTTGCATGTTTATATATATATATTACCATACATATATATGAGCATATATATATATATAATATGTATATATAAAGAGAAAAAAATTAACACACATTTAAAGATTTACTTCAAAGATATGCTGGATTGGCATTAGTGAGGAAGTATGCAGCAGATAAAGGAAACCTAAAGCTATAAGAGGCACTGTGATCCATCCCTGGTAGGCATGATAATCTAAAAAGAAAGCAACAGCCAAGACTTGGGGAAACTGCATTCCATGCTTTCAGGAGGAGCACAGGCCACGCCCAGGCTGACGCACTTCTTACAGCTGTGCACAACAAGTTCATCCTCACAACTATGGCTACAATTTTGGAACGACTGCCTGGATCATGTTCTGTACATTCCAGTCAACATAATTAATTAAATACTTCCCAACACCGACCTGCCAATCCAAAATTCAATTTAGCAAGTTTTATTCCATATAAAAATGAAACAAAAGTACAATAGTATTGTCCTTTAAAAAAAATCCCAACAAATGTAATAGGATAATAAGTTTACATTGTAACCATTTAATAATAATAATAATAATTACTTATTTTAACAACTACACTGATTGCAAACTATACATTTGTCAAAAATAAATTTGTTAGTCAAATTCTGTACAAGGGGAGGGGGGAGGGGACAAATGCACAATCATTTTTACACAATTACATCTCATACCTGTGAACAATCAGCAAGAGCATCATTAGAGATCTTCCCAAAAGTAAGCAAACAATAACATATGTGGGTTCAAGATCCTCACCTCACCTCGCGGTGAGGCCTGAGGCTTGTGAGCCGAGTGGTTCCTCAGCCGTGCTGAGCAGCCCCGGCCCCCACCCCATCCACAACCCTGTTGCCACAGCGGTTCGCACCCTGATAGATTATGATGCTGTGGTCATTCCCTTCAACACACACACACAATCATCCCTATTTTAATGTTAACGTCGTTTAGTAAGAAAAGTAGTGGTAAGAAAAATTACTCCATTTCTAAAATACCATTACCACATCTTTACATAAATCATCTTATAACTATCGGGCCAATGAAAGATTATTCTTATCTTAGACCCAACATTTATTTCACTTTGAAGAGAAAAAAATCTCCAGAGAAGCCCCATACATAGCACAATTCCAATAATCAATAATGCCATAGCAGTAAATTGGGTCACAATATGCTCACTATCCCTGATATATTACACCAAGTAGTAATTGATCATCAATCATTCTTAAAATTGTGGTTAAGGGGTATCACAGTTACTGCACACACATGCATACGATGCAAACAACCATCAGATGTGTCATTTTGCTCCCATACATTCTCATTTATTTGCTTATCTGCTTGGCCACACTAACAAAAACAAAACAACAAAAAAACATTTAACTTTGCAGGGAGCTTATGAAAGCTATGGCTATCATTATTACAAAGATAACATAGTATCTTCTAAAAAAACAAAAATAATTTAATAATTTTGTTTTTTTTTATCAGGTGTGATATCCTTAACAGCAGGGTGCACCAAATCCCAAGGAGTTAAGGCACAGTAAAGTAATAACAACTGAATAATAATGAAGATGGAGGGAGAAACTTTTATCAATCCATTATAAACTTCGAACACTGTTGAGAAGTTTCGTCCAAATGGACCACTGTATAACACTTGAGTCTGAGGCACTTTGTGCCGACTTTGGGCTTTGAGTCTTTATCTCTGGTCTCACTACAGTGCAATTCATAACAACCTACCTACTACGATACTGCCAGATGTCACAACTCAAACAAAGCAACATTTTGATGAAATGGCAGGTCACAGATGCAGCCCAAAACCTGCTGCTACTTCAGGAACTCTCGAAAGCGATGTACTCTATCTGAGCGATCAGATCGATCTGACGTTGCATTATCTCTTCTTCTGAAACCACTTCGTTCTGGTCTCGAGCTAGCATTGCTATTATTATTACTATTACTATTACTACTAGCACTAGAATTTCCTCGGCCTGAGAATCTTGCAGAATTTGATGAATCTGAAATGAAAGAATCAGTAAGAGCAACATAAAAGACACTAAAAGAGCAAAATATTATTCGAAGTGCTAAATACTTGCCTCCTCTATCATTATGTGAATGTTGAGCAGGAAGCCTTGATACCACTGTGTTTACACTGGTAGTACTACTGACATTAGTGCTAGTGGTGATAGAGCTGGAAGCATTGGGTAAATTTTCTTCTTTATCTTTAGCTAATCGTTCAGCTTTCTCCTTAGGGTGCTGAGCAACCTGAGCATAGCTAAGGCGTACTGGCTCCTTGAGTACAGAGAAAGTACAATAAACATTCAAGCTCATAGCCACAACAAGCTCACAAAATATGTTACTGATTAACAACATCAATAATTCAAAAGAAGAAAATTAATTGACTTACCCCTGTACTTGGAGGAGGACTGGGATCAGATTGAGAAGGCGGGTTGCATGTTGAGGTTGATTCAGTCAATACAGTGCTAGTCATTGTGGATGCATTAGTGGTCGTGGGAGCGGACTTTGCTACAACTGCCGCAGCAGACATGCTCTGTAAGAATAAAAATCTTTTCAGTACAACTATCTTCACAGAGATTCAAACAACGTTTCTTCCTTTCTACCTTTAAAAAATAAAAAATAAAAATCTCTCAAGGCCCAAAAGTAGTTATGCAGGAGGAAGTCTTTTTAAATTATCACCACAAGTACAATAAAGTATCCACCAAGAAGACAAGACACTGTTTTTCAACAACAGTAAGTAAAATAAGAGTCTTTTGGAAAACAAAAAAACACAGAATAAGAAAAATTCAAAGACGGGATTTTCACTGCACAACCATAACTCATTTACCAGAGCGAAATATGTAACAATTTAAGAATAATATAACTATAATAAACCAAATAAAAATCTCATACCTGACCAACCAGCTTGCTACTAGAACTAAGAGTGTCTGTTGTAGTCTCTTTAACCCTCTCCTCTGCAGCATGGAGCAGAGTTTCCTCAGTCTTAGTAGATTTGTCTGCTGTGTTGCAGCTCTTTTTAGTGACAGGAACAACCCTGCAACAGCAATGTTGAAGAATTAAGCACTAGCATCCCTATAACAAATTTAAAAAGGTGATAATTCCACAGTTTCTACAAAACACATACTTCTCAGGTGAAGATGGTGGAGTCATAGCAACGGTGGCAAGCACAGAATCATTGCCAGATGAAGTTGATATGCCTGAATGAACACATGGCTGTGTGGTTGTGTGCAAAACTGGTGTATGAGCTTGCAAATGGTGGTGCGGCTGTGATTGTGAAGAGGCCGTGGACACAGCTGTTGAAGTCGATGAGGCTGTGGCCTGACTAGTCTGAGGGGGGGGAGTCAGTGCGCGTGGAGAGCTGCCTGCATCTTTATCCTTGCTAGCACTGCTGCTGCTGCTTGCACTGCTATGGTTACTGTGCCCCTTTGGCTTTGCAGTACCCTTAACAACATCTGCTAACCTGAAAGGTTATGCTTACATGAAAGTCCTGACATGAACTAACTACTAAAGTGATAAAAATAAATGTCTTACCTATTTTCCCAATGTGACTGAGAGGGTTCTAATGAAGATGCAGAGCTGTCAGGTGTGGCAACTGTCTTTGCAGCACTTGTTCCAGCGGCAGGCACATCTGAAAGTCCTGGTAAAGGAGGAAAGGCATTTGGTTCCAAGTCGAATTGAGGTCCAGGACGGGTGCTGCTTGACGCATTAGGTAAGGGACTGCTTGGCTTTCCACGGGGAAGTGTTTCTTCTTCCTTTCTTCTCCGCCTGTGTCTACCAGAAAGAACATCACTATAATGTTGTAATATGCAAGAACACAGAGTAAAACCAGATTCATTCGACAATCAAATTGCCAAAATCACATCCCAGACGAGGATATTACCGTGGTGGTAGTGGTTCTTTGGAGGAATCTCTGCTGTTTGCTTGGCCCCTTGAGTTGCCGTCATCTACTGTAATGTCAATGCTGTCTTGAGTAGCAGAGGCAGTTGTCGTAGATGCAGTGGTGAGAGGAGCAGCAGCAGCAGATGAATTACTATGAGAAATCCTCAGTTCACCTGGCCCCGGCACTGATGTGTGCTGACTCTGAAAATTACCCAACAGGAATTGTTGAGATGACATGCACATAACTGAAATGTATACAATGGAAGAGAGAAATTATCTGCTTGTCCTACTTTCAATGATGTGACAGAATTTTTGTTGATGGCTACTGCACTAACAACGGGGGCTGGTCCCATGTGATGATGATGGCTCGCACTTGATTGATGGCGTGATGGTCCATTGTCTGATAAGTGGCTTCGATCTCCAGTCCTCGGCTCACTGCGTCTATTCCTAAAAACGTTATCAGACTGTGAAATATCCTGAAACATCTGAGCAGTCCAAGCATCCAACTACCATCAAATTACAGACCTTCCACTTCTAGGCATAGGAAATCTTTGGGGTTTTGAGAAGGAGGGTTGTGGAGACATTCCGTTCATTGAAAACACATTGCTCATTTCAAAATATGACGGATTGGAGTGAGCATGAGTCCAAGGTTGGTGGAGCATACTTGGCGGGTAAAACGGCTGCTGTTGAAATGTCTGCAAACATGAACATGTGAATAAACATTCAAGTTCTTGCTGTACCAAGCTAATATTTGAACTTGACTCAAATTAAACCTTACAAATATTTGAACTTGGTTGCCATAATTAACTCCTGGAAGTGGACTGCCATTGTATAGATAACGCTGTTGACTTCCCGGGTATGGTGTATTAGGATCATAGACAGGAGCTGTTGTGGAGGTACCAGCAGTTCCTGTGGCAGGTCCTGAGGGCGGAGTCCTATATCCATTCTTCATTGCAGCACCAGGACCAAGAGCTTGACCAGTAACCCCAACCCCAACCCCAACCCCAACAGCAACTGGGGCCACACCTACAGCTGGAGTGGGTAACCTATTCATGTGTTTAGCTTTAATACGAGCCATGATTGGCTTACCCTAGAACAAACAGACAAGAATTATGTAGTGAAAAGTATATGTAACAGTGAACAACACACTCAATTCAAGCGATTAATCTCACCTGAAACTCCCTGACTTCTTCCCGTAAAAACCTATAGGCCCTTTGAGCATCTTCATCAGATTCAAACGTGACATACCAGGATGAGTTATGTGCAAATTCACATGATATTAACCTAGGACAACCTTCTCCAGAGAATAAGTTCTGAAAAACAAAATAAGCAGGGAGTAGATTAATGGGAATGATACTCCAAAAATAATAGATGTAATAACAGCAGAAACCTTCCTTTTAACTTACCTTAACATCTTCAATAGGAGTGCTATCAGGTATTTCTCTCAAAATTACTATGCAACGTTTGTGGTTAGGTCGAACTTTCTGCCCCTCTTCATCTACTTGTACATTTGGTGATTCTGAGAATCCAAGAGCAAATTTAGCAAAGTGGAAGGAATAGTTACATCATATATTACAGTTCTTTCATACATACCACGTAATACTTCAGTAATAAGTTTGATATCATTTGTTAGTTTTTTAACTTGGTTGAAGTTGGCAACAGTCCATATGGGAACATATTGGTCATTATCCATTTGAGAGAGCAGGTACGTATCATTAGCCAAGTTTTCCCTGAAAAAATATGCAAAAGGAACATAGAGGCAATGAGATAAAAAAAAATGCTGTGATGCTAATTTTGATTGTACCAGTATCACAATGAATCACTTCTTAAAAGATGCAATCACAAAACTCTGAACTGGAGTTTGATATGGCAACACTTTGACACTGTACTCCACAAAATGCAAGAGCAAAGCTCTAATGTGTGCCATCTGGGAATGAACTAAAAACTACATTATTCAGAAAAAAAAGAAGAAAAAGTAATATACCAAAATCTTTAAAATCTACACCCAACAAGGAGAGATTTACAAAAAGATAGAGGGATTTAATATAGCAGCACTTCGACACCTTGCTCTCCATAGTGAAAGAGCATGGCTCTAATGTGTGCATATGAACAATCATGAATCTAACAGAGGAGAAATGTGCCATTACCACCAACGTCCTAACTCAAAAGGGTAGAAGGATCAAAATCTGGTAAAGGGCTTTATATAGCAGCACTTCGACACCTTAGATCTCCAACAGACTGAGCAAGGCTCTAATGTGTGCACTCTTCAAAGGAGGACTTTGACTCAAAACTTGCACTACGATACACTCACCTGGAGAAGTAATATTCTAGTTGTGATGAAAGCAGTTGCTTCAACTGCTCAAGTGGAATAGAGCCATCATGAGGTGAAACTGCGGCGCTAGTGGCACTGCTTGAAGCTCCACTAGCAGATATACTTGCAGTACAATTTACCACACTATGACTTGGTGTAGAGGCTCCATCTCCCACTACCTCTGTGCACTCCAGCAAGTCCACTGGGTCCACAGAGTCTGTGGTATCCACTTCTGTCTCTCCACTAATTCCATTTAGGTTGCTAAAAGAAAAACATAGAAACCTGCTGTAGGGAGATGTTACAAGATAGGACTTACTACACTAATGTAATGATAACTCACCTATAGTCTGTGCTATTAATAGATGTGGCCAGCGGAATATTTTCAGGGGTGGTAGAATATACCGCCCCTGAAGGGAGCTTCGCAATGTCCCCATTCATGTACACACACCCTGAAAAAGTAAAAAGTAAGTTGTGAAAGGTGTTAAAATTGCACCGGGTTGAAGACTATCCTGAAGAGCACTTGAGTAGCAATTGCAAATTCATCACCTATCTTTAAGGTTTGGAACTTGTCAAAATATAATTTATCGCGAAGAAAGATTCAAAAACAAAATTGACAGGGAAGTTAGGAGTGAAAGAACTTAAACCAACCCCAAAAGAAGAAAAACAACAGGGACATTGTAAATCATTGAAGTTGGAAGCAAACAAAGTTGCAGATATGCAGCAGGTAACAACATTGTCGCTTCACACATGTGAAAGACAGACTTGAGATGTTAAAGTAACAATTTTCCAAACAGACATCACAGTCTGAAAGCACATAGTCTTTAATGTGTCCTGAAATTTGCTCTAACCTTGACTTTTGCTATGTGAGGCAGTTACATCATACTTGTGGTCATAGAGGGCAATGGTGATAGGAGGCAGTCAAACACCAAGCAAGCAATATCCAACTAAATAGGGACAGAACAGAGGAGTGTATGAGTGAAAGGCAACAAAAAAAAACAGGAAATCAAGGCAGAATTTAATGACATTGAGTACTGAAGTGAGCATAGCATTTTTTTTAAAAACGAATTTACAGCTGGATTTAAGTAAGAACTACAATGCGATATAGCCATTCAAAAGTTAATAAAAAAGGATAACAAGACATAAGAGCAAGAATTCAATGTTCAATTCAAGGAAAATGCACATCACATAAAAATGAATTTCATGCTGCCAATTAACTTTCCGATGCAACATTTCTGATTCGGTCACATAGGAATGCGGACATAAACTGCGCATCACGCATGCGAAAGCGTTAATTTGGCACACAAAAAAAATTATGAAACAACCCAAGTAAGTCAGCATTCCAGGCTGAGCACCATAACCTCAAAGCCTAACCAGGTCACAACCATCACTAAGCATCTAAGCGTGATTTAAATGACTGAACCTAATGTCTTGTAGAGATTCAACAAATGATTCATGCCAAAAAGTTGAATTTGACCAAGATGAAGTAATATTATAACGGATGTGTCTTTTTAAGGCTTCACCATGGCCTTGTTAAAACCATATTGATACGAGATAAAATATTTGATCATAGAAAGTTTCAACAAAATCGGTGTTTTGATTCGTATGAAAATTGATGCAGGATAGCTTCTGCGAAAAAAACCAAAGCGATCAGCAAACCTTGCCAAACCCTCCAATTGCTGCTTAGGCTCAACATAACCAAACATACTTAGGCTCATCTCATCCACCCGAAAAACCACTGATAATGTAAATAGCAGTATACGAACAATCTGATTATCATACCTGTGCATGTGTGTACGTCCATGGGAAGGAATTTGGATGTTAAAATATGGGGACGGACGACTAACCAAAACTTGTACAGTGGAATTATACAGTCATGTGATCGAACTTGAAGTAATCCTTGTACACTGGAGAATGTAAGTTAATGTGAAAGTTAATATGAATATACTACATACTAGTCGATGTGCAGCAATTAACTCGGTTGGCCTAATAATAAAACACCCAGCCTAGGCGTAGCACGTTTCAGCTCAACATCGTGATGGATTCGGTTGCAGAA
The DNA here is from genome assembly GCA_902196195.1 of Aptinothrips rufus. Taxonomy (NCBI): domain Eukaryota; kingdom Metazoa; phylum Arthropoda; class Insecta; order Thysanoptera; family Thripidae; genus Aptinothrips; species Aptinothrips rufus. Next base: position 10,701 of record CABIKL010001864.1, read on the forward strand.
TAAAATTTCGACGCTTGAAAAACTTGAAAACAATAGAACTTGCAGAAAATGCCACAGGTAGACAAATTGAGGACAAATAACAGGAAAACAACTATGAACTGAACGACCTTTAAAAGTTTTCGGAATGTAAAAATTCACGGAAACCATGTGCCTTAGTAGGCCTAGGCTTCCTTAATCGTGCTCTCCTCCCAGCCACAGAAAAGACTGACGGGCCTACAATATAGTCATTCATTCCGTGAATCATGCCAACAGTTGCTCGTATCGGTAAAGAAAGCCATAATTTATTTTTCTAATCTGAATGCATGTCAGGTATCTTTATCAATCGTTACTTACTAGAGTGAAGAGTTTCCAACTCAACACAAATTCTCACTGGAGGTACAAAATGGCCGACACAGAAGGCACATGCCACAAGAACATTGCATGATGGGAAAAATGCGCAATGTTTTCCTTTGAAAAATGTCCTTTTTAGACCGCTTAGACATCATCTTCAGTTACTATTCCATAAGATTATTGCTGTTTAAGTTAGAGCTATTAAGTGATACATGAAGTTTGGAAACAAGAAAAATATAAAATGTGCATGGTTGTTCATTCTCTTACGGAATGACTTCACGAGCAATGCGAAGTTCTGATGCTGCAGAGTCCCGAAAACTGGTCGACTGAATCGAAGTACGCAATTTGAGCATAGTTCTTGAGAACTAACAAAAAGGGGGTATTAATATTTAACGTACATTAAAAAAAAAAAACAATGCAATGAGAATTGTCTGTTTTAAAAGTAAATCGACTTGAAGCTGAACCAAGCGTTCTAAAAAGGTATTTACTTGAAGCTGAATAACCAGCGTTCTAAAAAGGTATTTCATGGTAATTTTTCTTTTCGGCTGCTCTTTTCGTAGGAGCATAGTAAAGTAAATCAATCCCAACATAAAATTGTGCACGTAAAATGAAAAATCCATTTCAGTTGCAATTGTCTGTACAGAAGATGTGTACTGCGTGTAATATTTAGCTCTTAAAATTGTGTAGGTTTTAGCTCTAGAAGTATTGGATAATTTTTAGCTCTTAAAATACTCATCTTTACGTTAGGATTCGTGGATTCGGTGATCAGATATTGTTATTACGATACTTCCGTGCGTGTTTGACACCTCATCGGGATATCTGCTTGTCGCTCATTTGATAATGATGCCCGCATCACATTCAGCCCGGAGTTATATGACGAGGGAAGTTCCAGCCCAGTACGGCGGTAAATTTGATGCCCAATAATCTATCCATATCGTAGCCATGAACTCGCAGTTAGATCCTGTCTGAAACGGTCTGAACCCTCCTCACCGTAATTCAGGACATTTCCGGCATGTGTTTCGCCTTTAATTTCCATGAGCTGGATAAATAATTTGCGTCCACGCCAGAGTAGATTGATAACTAGCGCGCATGTCGACGATAACCTCAGTGGCAATGCGCTCAGGACGCCAACTTGACTTGCCTCCCCTGCAGACGGCAGCGCTGCGGGGGGTCTGCAGTCCGGATTCAGCGCAGCAGGGAACTTTGGCTGCTGCGAGCATGGGGCGGTCCGGAGTAAAGGGAAGTAGCCATCCCATCCCCGGAAATGTCCACTTTCCCGTCCTTTCATTGGTTGTACTCACTCCCCCCTCCCCTCCCCTCGCGCGGACAGGACTACTACTGCTGCGGACTAGTCTGAGCCGCTGGTGGACTTCCCTGCCGGCCCTGTGTTGTATAGCGTCCATTTAGGAGCCGTTCACAAACTACGTGACCGATTTTAAGGGGGGCGGGGGGGTTGGCCTCATGTCACGGCCCTATCCCCAACACACATGGTGAGGTTAGGTTAGATTGGTCACGTTAAGGGGTGGGGGTCAAAAAGTGGCCTAAATTCGGTCCCGTAGTTTATGAACGGCCCCTAGACGTGGACAGCGGTAGGCAATGAGAAAAACTAACTACAGGGCACTGGTGCATGCGTGGCGTGGCAGGCCTGTGAGCGTTCCTTCATGCTCCCGTCCTCGTACTTTACCTCTCTGCGGCGCCGGTGCGGTGGTCTCGGTGTGCTGCACCGTGTGGTACAGGACTTGGCTCTGGAACACGTCGGCGTACGGGTTGAGGCTGCATGCCGCGGTGCCCGACGGGCACGCTATGGCGACCGGGCCACTGGTGGGCACCACGGCGGGCACCGTCCTTAGCGCCCCATCTCCTGCTGACTTCGGGTGTCCAGTCGCAGCCGACGGATCCTCAGAATCGTCCTTGCTGCTCACCCCCGTTGACGACACCTGTAGGGACATAAGCAGCCCCGAAGTTAGGGACCGCCCGTAAAGTACGTCCGTGTCTAAACGGGGTGCGGGGGAATGCATGCGGAAGTTAGGCAACATTCCAGAACACAGGGGTTGGAGAGGAGGGGCGTCAAAAATAACGGATTTTACTTGGACGTCCTTTATGGATGACCCCTTATGATTTTTACCGGTTTCTTGGCCTGAAGTTACCACGGGCGGAGATTTATAAGGAGACGACGACGACGCGGGAAATAAATTATTTGGTCTCTCCAAAATACAATTTAATGTCATTGCTCAGGCACAAAAATCGGAAGAAGGGCATGAGTCGAAAGTGATTTGATTGAAGGTGAACGGGTACTTTCTTTCCTCTTTTCGCATCGTGCCTGATTTAGAAAGATCGTCGTCAAAATAAAATGAAAGGATCTTTAGTTTGCAGCAACATTTAAGACATTTGGTTTGCTGACACCTTGTGTACGTACACCCCGGACGAATGCACAGCTCTCAACAAGAGAGTGCAATGGGTTGCCTATCTCGCGCATGGCAGGCGCTCGGCCACTGGAGCGCTCGGCACGAACCCGCATACCCTTCGATTCCTCCGTTGGATTTCCAGAAAGAAATTCTATTAATTTTGTCTACAATTCCACGTCGTTATTTCTTCCCGTAATGGTAATATCATTTGTGACAAGTAGTAAAGCAGACATTTCAAATCATAGACAGCTCGCAGTTTAATATACATGAGAAAATGTCCTGCGTTCGATATCGAAACGATGGCGAATTGAAAAGATACCGACAGGTGCAATTCGGCGTCGTTTCGATATTGTTTCTGGCTGAATTTCTCACTGAAATGAATCCCACGCCGCATTGAAAGTGGTCGGTATACTCCGAGCACGGGGAGGGTACATCACTGCAAAACTCAAACCTTCAAATCGAAGGAATCCTCGAAGGAAAATTCGAAGGTTCGCAGAACCAGTCGATTCGAAGGAATTTTTCCTTCGAACTGCCGTCTGCGTCGCCGTTCCAACGTCTATTCGAAAGAAA
>CABIKL010001865.1:0-14003 GCA_902196195.1 Aptinothrips rufus
AAAAAAAAAAAAAAAAAAAAAAAAAAAAAAAAGAATAGAAGATAAGCACACACAGAAAGTAGCAGATTAGTCTTCAAACAAATGATATTACTAAGCAGTCTTAAACGTATTTTAAGAAATATTCATCAAACCTGGAGGTCCTTGAAAAGGATCATTTGCTCTCATATTTGCTCGAGTGCGTTGAACCTCCTCCTTTTCTTTATCGACTGCTCTGCGCTGTGTTGATTGGAAAGAACTCAATGCTGCCATCAGCTCTTCCATTAATCTATCCTTTTGCATTTTCCATTGTCTCTACACAAAAAAACAGAAAAACAGATATGTTGAGGGATTAAACTACTGTTCATTTGACAGACTTTGGGAAACATTTACCTAAAATACTCACAGCATCTGATGTCCCTGCTGCAGCCTGAATATTGCTTAATTCCATTAGCTTAGTTTTGGTATCCATGGCCAACTGATTTGTATAGTGTTGTATCTGATGGCTGTTTTAAAAATACAATACACATTTGAAGTTATTGTGATACAGTAAAATGAGGTATATGAAAAAGACCTAAAAGATATACAAACAGTTTATTGCGCAGGTCTGGTGAATCCTGGTGAGTGCCAATCTGATCAACCATTTTGTTCATAGAAGACACTGGAATCAAAATTGATTAAAATTTCCAAAGTAGAGAGAAAAGGCAACAATGATATCAGCACTTTACTAACTAGCCAAGAAAAGAAATACAAACCATTCTGAGAAATTTTCTGGATGCTCGTACCAATACTTTGGGCCAACCTCAAAAAGTCCTTTCCATTGCCTGGACCACTGTTGTGGTAGGACAAAAATCCTGGACTGCTATCCATGATGGCACTTTATTTATCACTTAAATCGACGAATAACAACCTAAAACACAATTCAACACTAATCAGAATGTGTTGAAAATTTACATCAAATTCAAGTCCTAAATAGAAACTGAGTACAATTTTAAGTACATATCTTCACAATATGAGATTTTTTGAAAGTATGACAGGAAACTCATTAACACCATCCTTACTGACAGTGCATACAAATGAGCGGATTTTTTTACCTGCTCCATAAGAATAAGCATGGAGCGGGTAAAAAAAAAACCCACCCATTTGGGTGCTTTGCTTACAAAACATCACCCTGACATCAGGAACAATGCAAGTCTACACATCATGCTAAATAGGTCATGAAAAATAGTCTAGAAATTTAGAGATATGGTCACATCAGCTGTTCTAATATTAAAACTGGGTTCTAAAGGGGCCAAGTTGCCAAGAAAAGTTAATATCATAAGTGGGTTGAAATGTCCAGATGTGACAACGATATTAACAATGGAATATAAAATAGGAATGCACAAGATAGCAAGAGGTTCACAGAAAAATCATGACAATATCTGCAAGAGAAAGGACAATGACTGCTTTGAAATTACAACTGATAAGATAAAAGGGGTTAACTTTAATTAAGTAGGCAGGAAACAAACTGATTAGCAGCATAATCTTAGCCAACATGAAGAGTGCGAAGTTGAATTCTTTGACAAGTTAGAAAATCCAACTTCTGTTGCAGGACGTGATAAGGGGCAGAGATAACATGACATGTACGCAAAACCAAATCAAAACTTTCGAAAAGTGTCATTTGGCACGGCTGTCATTGACATAGACATACTACTTGACATCTGAGCAAAGGATTTGATGAATGGAATTGAAATAATCCGACCGAGGACGGGTCAACTAATGCGAATTATGAGATCACACAACAGTAAAGTATACTTTCAACAAACCTTGACAACAGAAACTAGACAAAATACACTTCTTCGGATCACTTCGTACCACTTCGTACAACGCCCGACTACGCCTGTCCACTGAGTACTGAGTCACCCGAACAAAAACAAAAGCAAGGCTGTGTAAACAAATAACCTCAATCACTGAAGTTAAAACTGTGCGTCCAACTACCTATCGAATTTAGCGAAAACTGGTATTTTCCAGTCCTTATTTGTCGTTGTTCTACATCAAAGCTATAGCTGATATGTTGCTGAGACTCTCCTACACAGCTTTTACAAGTTTCCTCGCCGATGCTGAAGAATAGAGATTGTTTCATTCCGTTGTGCAGAGGATCAGCCTTGAGTTTTTGAGGTATGATGATATTTATTTAAAATTTCACTCGTTATTTAATGTTTTTATTTTCAAATTCTTTTGAATTTTTGGTGATATCTAGTCACTGTCTTTCAAAGGATAATGTCATTAAAAGAATTTTGCTTGTTAATGGTAGCGAATCATTTTTGTCCACGCCTTAATTTCTTATCTTTGTTGTAATGCAGGTTTAGTTTAATCTTGCTATTGTCAATGTCAGTTCAGTGACTATTTTTTTTTACCTTCGATTTCACAGTGACATGAGCCATTCTTTTAGTATTCGAAACATTTGAGTTTTCCCATCTCAGTGATACATTGTGCAATTTTGTAGTCAATCTGTGAATCTGTAATAATTCTAATGATACAGTCCTTGATAGGATGCTACATGCTTTTCATTCCGAAATTTTCTAGAAAATAGGTTATTTATAATGTTACAAATTGTTGATTTTGTGTTGCAGGAAACAGCACCATGGTTAGTGATACCCAGCGGTATTCTAGTCTGCTGTCAGCGGAGGAAAATAAACAAGTCATTCAATTGTTAGGAGAGCGATGTCAGGTATGATACTACATGTCTTAGTTGGTTCATATTCACTTCTTGCTTTCCGTTTCTATACTTTTCATGTTACTAATGTGGATCCATTTGTTTCAGCCTTTAGTTACAACGGTTGTTCAAGTATTTCAGACCGGAGCTCCAGATCATGGTTCGTGGAGGAAACGAGATGCTGGAGTTTTGGTACTTGTCAAAGACAACGGTCGTAGATCCTACTTTTTTCGCCTGTATTGTCTTACAAGACGCATACTTGTATGGGAACATGAAGTTTATTCAAATATGGAATATAATACACCAAAACCATTCTTCCACATGTTTGAGGCAGAGGTAGTCAAACCATCACTTATCAGTGCATTTAACTCTTTGTAGTCGTTTTAATTCATGAAATTGAACTTTTGCAGGATTGCGTCACAGCTTTTAATTTTGCAGATGAAAGGGAAGCAAATTCTATGAACTCAGTTCTAAAAGAAAATATGGCTGCAAGGCAGAGAAGAAGACAGGGTGAGTAACTTAAATCTGTACTGTGATCTTTTCAGTTTACTGCAGTAGAGGAGATATCTTATAATTTCTTGTTTGTTTACTTTTATTTTAAAAAAAAAAAAAAAAAAAAAACTTTGAGCAGAGAGAAAAAGAATGCAATCTCAGAATCCAACTCCAGGCAACAACCTCTCATCACAGCATAGTGTAAGCACTCCACAACTATCTAATGGAACAGTAACAACCTCATCAAGCTACAGAACGCCTAAAGGTGAGACCTACTTTTTTATCTCTCATATTTCATAATAATCACTGGGACTGTACCTCGGACGGGATTAACACTCAGCTAGCATCAAAGGTACATACCGTCTGTAAATATCCATGATATCAAAATATATATTTATCATTGCATTTGTGTTCATCTGAAGCCATCCTGGAGCTTGCAGGGGGCTTGATAGGAGGTGAGCTGTTGCACATGGCATGCTGATATGTTCCATTTTCTACAAGTTTTTGTCCATTTTAGTAATTAAAGCATTTATTATCACAGTTGAAGTTTGTTCTTCCTGTAGAGGTGCACAGTGTGTTCGGATCTCAACATGTTCTACATGTAACTTGTATCATTTGTGTAGTTCCTTCCCTAAATTTGTCCTGCCTTATTTCATTTTAATTATTATTATTATTTTTTGTTTGAATGAGCAGAATTGACTCAAAATTCATTGTAGAGGTGCAAATGGAGTAGCCCATCGCCCATTGCTGCTTTTTGAATGCTAAATTGTTGTTTCTTCTGTTGTTTCTTTTCAATTTTTTTTTCCATAGAGCTGTTTGTAGATTAAGCAAAACACTCACCTGCTTAGTCAACTGTGACTACATTTCCCAGTGTTCTTCTCCTGAAACAAGCAAAAGTTAGATGAATTCATACAATTTCTTGCTCTGTCCCCCCCCCCCCCCCCCCCCCCCTCTCCCCCCCGAGGAATCTTATGCTGTTTTATCTTCTTTTTTTTATCTTTCTTTATGGCACCTATTCAATGTTGAATCAAATATATTTGACTATTTAATTGGAGCTGGTTCCAAGAGAGCAATAGTTTCGCATGGTTTGGTGCTAATTGTATGCTATCTTTTTTGTTATTAACAAATTTTAATGTCTGCTTTCTTTATCCATTATTTACAAAATGTGTTTTTGAGAAGAAATTTTCCTCATCTTAATTTCACTGCAGGAATGTAGAATTTCTAATTGTTTCTAATCATTCACTTGTACTTTGTTTTGATGCATTTTTTTTCTAACTCCCTCTTTTGTTTAGTATAATGAGTGTAATGAGAGACTTATATTATTCTTATGCACCATTTTGTCTCTTGACCAGGAAAAGACAAACGGAGGCAAGCTGAAAAGAAGAAGTTTACCAAAGCCGATATTGGGCTACCACAAGATTTCAGACATGTTTCTCATGTTGGTTGGAATCCAAACACAGGTTTTGACATTGATGAAGTTGAAGGCTCAACTTTGAAGCAATTCTTTGCCAAGGTGTGTATGGAAAAGCTTAAAATGGCATCAACTGCCATTCAAAAAGAAAAAAAAGGCATCCAAAATTTTTTTGTTCACTCTGCTATTTTAATAGGTGTTAAGTTCTTCTATATGTATATTGTATTCCCAGGCCGGTGTTTCTGAACATCAACTTCAAGACAAAAACACACGAGACTTCATTTATGCCTTCATCAATACTCATGGTGGTATAGATCAAGTGAAGAAGGAGGTACAAGCCCCTGATGTACCCCCTCCACCAGTGCCAGCACGAACTGCACCATCAAATGCCTCTATCCGAACAGCCCCACCCCCTCCACCCCCACCATCAAGAACGCAACTACCACCTCCTCCTACACCATCCCAAACACCTGCCATGGCAGCAACACCGGGGCCGCCTCCTCCTCCACCTCTGAGAACATTACCCCAGCGACAAGATTCTACTCGTGGTATGCACTGTTGCATTGTTCTTCCTTCTTCTTAAGTGTGATGTATTGTAAAATTTATTCTCTTTTTTAAACTTCAGGAGAGTAGGTCCTAATTTAGTACTTATGAAACCATTGTGTTGGTTTTAGGCGCGCCAGCACCTCCAGCACCCCCTCCGCCTCCAATGCAGACATCAGCAACAGTGGTTCCGGCTCCGCCACCACCACCTCTGCCAGGAGCAGCATCAGCTGCTACTCTCTCTATGCCTACAACACCTGCCGCACCGGCAGTTCCTGACTTACGCTCAGCTTTAATGGATGCCATTCGATCTGGAAAAACCTTGAAGGTGGGATATATTTTTTTTTTGCTTTAATGAGACAAGGTGGTGCAAATGATCTTTCATTGAGTTTTGTTTGTACATTGTTATTAATTAGTTATTGTGTCCGGTTTCAGCCTGTGATGCAGGAGGAAAAAAGCAAAAATGGAGCTACTGGAGATACAAGAGCTGAGCTTATGGATCAAATCAGGCAGGGAAAGGAATTGAAGGCGGTGAGTATATCATCGGGAGCTGATAACAGCAGCAGTTTAAATCAGCACAGCAAAGATTTAGTTTCTCTTTCCTCATCTCTGTGTAGTTTAAAAAACATTTCATTGTTGCCTTCCAAACCATACAGCACAGATTCTGAGTTAAATGTTGATAGTCTTTATCAGCTAAAATTGCAGCTTTCTTATGATGCAAACGAGGGTTCTGATGATTCCTTTTTTGATTCTTGTACAAATGCTTCACGTGAGGGAGTTAACTCAGATTTGGATGATGCTCTAAATTGCAACTTCCCCTTCTCAAATCTGTTAAAACATCAGATAGACATCGATATAGAAGGCAATAGCATGAATGAGCAAAATTCAGAGCCAAGTGAGAGGATCTGTTCAGTTCAAAGTGTTACATATAGCTGGTCATCCAAAAGGAAGCCATGTATAATTCTCAAGCTATTGAAGTTTGTTGTGTATTTGTCCATGCAAATTGGAGTAATTTGGTTGTTTCATTGGAATTTGACTTTCCTTTTTCCATATCCAGCTTCTGTTATTGTTTTGATCGTGAGTCTAGGTATTCTGTGTGCTCTCCTACTAAGCCTGACTTTGCTACCCAAATGCTGCTATTTTTGATTGCTTTTTTATCTCCTAGCTCAGTTAAAGAGTCTCTTCCTTATTCTGTAGTTTGGAACATGGTATTGATAATTCGGAAGCTGGATAGATGGAACTGCTACAATGGAGGTGGGCTAGGTGGGGGAGTTGTGGCTCCCATATGACTTTCCAGAGCTTCTTCATAAACATAGGAGTCAGAGAGATTGACGTAGACCTTGGTGCTTCTGTTGCACTTGTCAGTTGGATTAGAGACGGTTTGCAGTTCCTTACTCTGTCTCTCTCAGCTTTTTAAGAGACAGCTATGGATTGGACTTTGTCATAGCAATCTAACTCGGCTTTTAACGTATACTTCCGAAAAGAAAAAATTGTCAGTGAACCTTGCTAAGAAAGTCATGGGCTCAGTTGGTCCAAAATTTTAAGAACAAACTTGTAGTGCTTGCTTCAAAATAACCTTGCAAATTGAACCATGATTACGTCAGCTGGTCTACCTCCATTGTGCTACACTTTCAGCAGGAAATAAAAAACTTTTTGAGAGAATGAAATTCAAAGGGAAAGAGGCTTGAATTGAAGTGCTCTTTTTATTTCAAGAGTAGTGTAAGAGATTTTAGCTATACTGCAAACACTATGAGACTAGGGAGCCCTGGTCTCATGGTGAACTCTGTCCTAGAAATCACACTCAAGAGTGGGAAAAGAGATGTCCTTCTGTATGAAAAAATTGAAAGATTGTGATTCATCATCAATTTTAGTTGTCTATGGAGGCAAGATCTAGAGAGATCATGTGGGGGTGGACATGCCATGCATTTTGCCTAACCAACTGAAATCTTACGTTTTGCTTATCCATTGCTAAGTGTGTTTTGTTTTAAGTTTGCATTGAAAACAGGTATGTTTTTCCAATTTTAGTTGTAGTTGTCTTTTCTCCACTTCTCACTAACAAAAGCGATTTAAAGAACTTATCTTTCGTATTGACCTAAAATCTATTAATGAGTTTTGTGATTAGTCCTATTATAGTTGTTTCTTTTTTCCCCTCAGTGTAATTTTTTTTTAAAATCTTTTTTTCATTTTTAAAATATTTTTTAAAGTAATCTCAAACAAGATAAAAGTAAGAAGATGCTATAAACTGTAATGTAATTGCTGTACTAGAGTGGAGTTTTATGGTAGACTGCTGTTTGCCTTTGTTCGTGTGTACTCTCTTCGTCCGTGTCTATGGCATTATTTTGAGAGATTAAGTAAACGCACAGAGGTTGCATAACCTTGAGATGAAATTACCTTAGTTTCGTGTTACAAACTAAAAGTATGCTTCTACCTTCTGCCTGGACAGTAGGTTGATTGACTGCTACTATCCAGCTGCTTTGAGAGCCATATGCATTGCTGCTTCGCTTTTCTTGCTTTCTTTCTGTCTCTCTATATACTTTTTTATCATTTCCTATTTGTCAATATTGTCACAAATAAAGTTCTTTCAATCTAAAAGCAAATAAAATAATTGATCTAACAACTTTCCTCATAATAAATCTTCTGGAATTTTTAATCTTTTGGATGACTTGCTGCAATTTACGTTTAAATTTGAAAAAAGATTGATGAGGTAGTTTTGAAAAACTTGTGATGTATGTGGTTACACTCGTCAGTGACAGTAACGTGGGGCTTTCAGGTTGTACCAGCCCCTCGTCCCTCGCCTTCAAATTCCATGCCATCTGATTCGCTTGCTGGAGCCCTGGCAAGAGCTTTGGCAGACCGCTCCAGAGCTATCCATAGTGACTCTAGTGGATCAAGCAGTGGGGAAGAAGAAGAAGATGATGATGAATGGGAGGACTAAATACTTATGAAGCTAACCCACGTGAGCCTTACACTTGAAACCTTTACAGTAACAGATTATTATTATTGACAAATCTCTACATCTGTTTTGTCCAATCAATACCGATAAACTGCTGCTGCGAACACAGTTTCAGACATGCAAGCTGAATACAGAGCAGATTTAGAACCCCTCGGCCATTTACTTGCCAATAGAAAAAGATATATTGTGATGGAAATCGTGGAAATATTTTGGGAACAGATGTTGCTGGGGTCCTGTAACGTAATGATGATTTGCTAGTCACAAAATGTCCCATACTCTCTCGGTACTTTATCAGCAAAAAAACAATAAAAGTAATTAATACAAAGAATAAGAACTCAAATCGCTGTACTGTGTCCGCGAGTTATGTGTTTCATAAAACTGCTTTTTAAATTCTTTCATGTAACTCAGCCAAAGGTACAGCAATTAATATAAAAATGTCGTAGGTCATATGTAAATACATATATATATATTTTTTTAATGTCATTTGTTATCATTTGACTGTTATTTGTTGTCTATTGTTTTTAAGTCTTCACTCAGTTGATTATTCCACAAGTATTTTTGTATAAGTGATAGTAAGTTTATGAAACATGTGCTGCATGTCTTTCCTGTGTGATACTTGAATTCCTTGTCAGCCGTTGATCAGTTTATGTGTATACTATCATTCTATTAATACCCGAGCAAGGATTTGTATGCTTAGCCATAGTAACAAGCCTGTCACCCTTCCATGTCATGAAACTATTTCAGTTAATTAAGAATTGTATCAGGGTGGTCGCTTCTATTTGTAATGAGCAACCACCTCAATTACCAGTGAAAAGTTGCTGTACTGACAGTACTTTACCATTATTGCTGACAAGATGGAATGCTCTGCAGAATTTTGTAAAATAAAAAAAAATTAAGCAGCTCATTAATAAAACAAATTGTTTTGATAATGTGTAGATCATTGGGGAGGGACCTAATCACTTTAAAATTAGTGTTTTGAGGAGCCAAAATCTTCCCTGCACTGTCCTTATTAGGTACTGGTAGTGTATCACTCAACATTATCAATCTGAAATTTAGATCCATCTAAGGTTTGAGTGCCTCAAATTTAAATTAAATATAAAGTCCAAGGCAATGATAAAATAACTTAGATTTTTGGTACAAATTTAATAAGCAATTTACTTCTTGCCAGGCTTGCCAGGCTTTCTGGCAGCTTTAGCAGCTTTAGTAGCTTTAGCAGCCTTAATAGCAGCAGCCTTATCAGCCGCCTTAACAGCCCTGGCAGCCTTGGAAGCAGCAATAATTTTAGCCAATTCTTCTTTGGATTTCTTCTTAAACAGACCTTCCTTCACTTTCTTCTTAGTGAGACGCTTGTAAACCGTGGTCCTCAGGTAGTTTCTGTGCTTGCGGACTCGGCGAAGCTTGAAACGATCAAAGTCGTTCATGTTGCGGCGCTGAAGGATAACAAGGATTAAGAAAGCATGTTCAGCACAAAGCACATGATTACAAAGCAACAACAATGACAGGGGTGTCAATCAATACCTTAGCAACATTGGCGACTCGCTTGCACCAGGAGCTCTCTTCCCACTTCTTAGTGATTTCACCATCCTTCCAAGCCTTCCTCACTACTTTTGTTCTGGCAGAATGTGCGAAAGGAATCCTGAACTTGGTAAGATGAAGCTGGCTAAGTCGCAGCTCCTGGCGAGGGACGGCTGTTTCAGGTCCATCAATAAGCACCTGTAAGAGAACGAAGCTGAGTCGACAATCCCTGGATACCTACCATCATGAAAATACCGAGAACGATAAACAAAGACTTGAACACACAAAACAACAAAACAAACTCACCCGTGTTTGGTCGATAACATCTACAATGGTGCAGAGTTTCCCGCGGTGAGGCCCATCTGCGACGTAGGCCACGCGACCAATTTCAACAAAACGTTCAAAAGGCTGATCAAAAGGAATAACAAAACATTAGTAAGCTTGAAGGAAGCAAATTCATACGTCCTAAAGTGGGTTCACATCACAAATAACGTGAGTTGACGTGAAGGAGAGCAACTAACTTTAAACACACAGGAGTGTCCACTTTCGGGATATAACAATACGATTAACAGTCCATGACATAATCAATGCACAATGTACTGTTGCCTTAGCACCGGCATAGGTCACACAATAGAAGGGAAATGTACATCACATCGGCAATAATTGGGTTAGGTATGCACCGGGCTAAGCCCATCCATGTGGCGACTTCGATGAGGATGCATACACCAGTTAACAAGGCCTAGCGGTAGAAATTCATTTAGAGTAACGCACAAACGAGAGGAAGTTAGAGAAATGTAACTGATGACCGTATTTGGCTGCACAAATCAATGTTTCAACCACTTTTAATCTACGTAAACCGACGCACCACCCAACGTGCTTACCATTTTGACCGGAAAGAACTGAACTAAAATATGTCGAAAAGCCAGCTATGACGGAAGTCGCACAAAAACAGCCTTCTAAAATTACTTTATTGATCCGCGACTCCGCGACGGATATGAACAAGTTAATTTACAAATCTACAACCCTTGCTTGCAAAGGAAAAACAACGTTTCGTCATAACTATCAGTCTAGAGAGGAAATAAAATATGTTTCTATTAAATTTTCACATAATATGTTTCATAAATAAAAATTAATCCATATATCAATTTATTATTTTGCTAAGACTGATTATTTTTATAATACAAGAGATGGCAACACTTACGGGTCCAACACCACGCACGGTGCTGGAAGGCGGTGCAGACAAACATCGAGCGTTTTTCCTGCAGAGCACAAAATGGCGATTGTGGACTAGTAAACACACAGTTGTCCGACTCGGCTATGGTCTTATGCTATCGTCCGTGATTTCCTCGGATGATTCTAGATAGTGCACATAGTTAACTGTTTCCCGTGGTTTTTATTTGCTTGTATTTCATTGACCATGACGCAGTTTTTGCCTCAAAATTTATTAGCATTGTTTGCCCCTCGTGACCCTGTACCATTTCTTCCACCGCCGGACAAACTTCCTCATGAGAAGAAAAATAGAGGATATCAGGGCGTCGGAGGCTTTTTGGACGACTTTGAGGTGACTTTCGAACTGGTTATCCCTACTACTTTTCCCTTGTTCGTCATGTATCATCTTTACTCTGCATCAAGATTGGTTTAGCTACGTTTCCAAGCCGAGCCAGGCTAGCGTCTAGTGACGTTGGAATTTTTCCTTTCTGTTGCAGGAATAGTTTCCTTCCGTTCTTTTTCCTTCTTATCACTGTAGTAGTTTCTTTCCATTGCCTAAAATCTCGTCTTGGTGACTCAAATTTAGCATTAGTTCCTTTGTGTCATGTAGTTTTATATTATTTCTGCTATTTAAGATTTTCTTTACCATTTTTTTTTGTTTTGTGTACAGGACCCAGCAGACACACCACCACCTACAAGAGTTGAAACGCGTGAGGAACGTCTGGAGAGGCGTAGGCGTGAGCGTGCGGAACAAGTTGCTTACAAACTAGAACAGGAAATAGCAGTCTGTATGTATATTCTTTTACTTTTTTTTATTTCCCTTGCATCGTATTTTCCTAATATATTTTCTATAATGTGCTAATCAATGTTTGTACTTTGTGTTTAGGGGATCCTCACAATATTCCTAATTCCACAACTGACCCATTTAAAACACTGTTTGTTGCTCGTATTGTAAGTGAATTTCATGTCCTTTCCTTGGATTGTCTTATTATTGTTGAACTTAATAAGTGTTAAGCTAACCGAGCATTTAAACTCATTGTTACATCAGTATAATCATGATTTTCTTTCAGAACTACGACACTTCAGAGTCCAAGCTACGGAGAGAATTTGAGGTGTATGGTGCTATTAAAAAGGTAGCTATTTCATACTTCAGATATTAATTGAACCGAGCGGACTTATGAATTACTTTACGTATTATAAAATACTTTCTTGATTTTAGATTGTTTTATGCCACAATACTCAAAATGGAAAACCAAGAGGATATGCCTTCATTGAATATGAACATGAGAGAGACATGCATTGTAAGTACTCATCTTGCGCCTTGCTTTTTCCCTTTGGTTTGTGAGAGTGTCATACCTCTTATCTGTCAGGATCATGTACTACATGATACTTTCATGTACTTACTCAATGAATCAGCACATATTTTTCAATTATATCTGTTTGTTATTGTTGGATGCTTTATTATCCATCATGCGTTTCCAGCAGTGCCTGTTTGCCAGAAAACTGGTATTTCAGTGCAGCAAAGTTATCGTGGTGATTTCAAATGTTTTTAAAACTCAAGGATTAGCCGTCAGAAGACTTTTAAAATGCACTTCTAGGATTTTCGTTGAGATTCACTTAATTTACAGGGTTGTTACAAGTCAGGGAAATCAGGGAAATGTCAGGGAAATAAAAAGTTGTCAGGGAAATCAGGGAAATGTCAGGGAAATCGTCTTCAGTGTCAGGGAATTTCGGATCGTGGACCCCTTATTCCGCATTTTAGTACTTAAGTTGGCTAATAAAACCTAGAGCTTTGAGCTTGCTTCGCTCGCATTTCGTTACAAATTCTTTGAATTGTTTATATGAGATCGATGCTTCGGAACGAGCGAGTGGGACCTTTACTCTATGGAATTTTAGACTTTCTAGCGTTATGCATTTTTTAAAAAATGTCAGTGAAAATCTATATTTTAGTCAGGGATTTGTTATGGAAATGTCAGGGAAATTGAAAATCTCAACCTTGTAACAACCCTGATTTATTTTATTTTTTTATCCATTTTCAACTAAAGATATAGTCATATAACTTACTATGACACTCTCACAAATGTCATTAACCATTTCTATCACTTTTGGTGAAGCAAAACCAAATTATGAACTCACTAGCATGACAGTCCTTTGTTATCACTAAAGCTGGCTTATCTGCAAGCTCTGCATGAACACATTCGCAGATCCAGGCAAATTTCAGCCTCCTTGTTTATTATCATTATTACTATTTCTACTTGTCTTTTTTAATTTAATTTTTATAGCTTCTTCTTCTTCTCTTTAAATATAATTTGATTGTCTTTTATTTTATTTTGGAATTATGATTATAGCAACAACCACCAAATGCTGGTTTATGTAACTTTGTGTACACACACAGAAGTCATTTTCAATGGTATCTCAGTTAAAGAGTCAAAGCCATCGGAAGTAACTTCTTTCCAATTTATGTTGCTGTTGTTGGTTATTGTTTTATGTAGACTTGTGGGCATATGTGATGATTTGGCCTGTTCTGTTCATAGAGATACCTCCATACCTGGATCTGTGAATGTAAAACACATTCCTGCAGTGTGGTTTATTCCATGCCAGTGAATGTTCCAGCCAAACACCATGTCGATGTCGTCTGTTCATCCTTCTTTGACCAAATAGAAAACTCTGTTCTATCATCGTAAATTCAACTCTTTGACAAAAGCCACAATGTCACAGTGTCGCTGGTTTGTTTGTACTCTTTCTTGTGTCTTGGGAAACACTTCCATCTTGGTGTGGGCATTATGACAGGTGATAGGGTGATTTCAACTGAATCCATTTATGGAAGATGGTTGGTTTTTATATAGTGCTAACATTGATGCCACAGTTTGATAGAGGCAGTTGATTTTATCTATACAGTGGTAGGAAAGGGCTCAGGTGGTAGGATTGTTGCCATGGCACAAATTTTCTTTGAAAATTAGAACTATTGGAATAATGTGGAAACTGAGATAAGTGTTACATTTCTGTTCATCACAGACTGGGCTATTTTCATTGTTGGTGCTAGCTTCAATTTCATTTCATGTTTCATTCTCTAGTATTTTTGCACCTGGTTTAGTTACTTTATGATATTGGATTCCAATTTTTACAAATTTTGATCCTTTACTGTAGTTTAGAATTCAACAGGTTCACCATCTAGCTTGTCAGTAAAAAAAAAAAAAAAAAAAAAAAAA
>CABIKL010001866.1:0-14003 GCA_902196195.1 Aptinothrips rufus
AAAAAACCCCATGTCTGCAAATATCTTTAGAAAATGTGAAACAGTTTTCGAGTAGTGAGTTTTGAGCGCGTTTTAGGGCATCTGCGCCCACCGTGCCCCCCCCCCCCCCCCCCCCCCCCCCCCCCCCCCCCCCCCCTCCCTTCCAAACTCCTCGGATGTGGGCCGATCTCAGGGAAGGCCCAGATTGGGGACACAGTGTATTTCTCCTGTGGTGCCAAATGGCAGGATTCAGGGATCATGTCGGCTCACATTCAGCCATGTCCCCAGTGAGAAATAGTGGGTCGGTTCCGGTCGGTTCGATCTCGATTCGACGTCGAAACGATGTGGATTCGATCTCCATTTCTGGCTGGGTCCCAGTTTTAGCACTGACGCACAGGCAAGATGACACATTGCCTCCTCGGTTCCAGCAGCCCAGGCGAGAATGTTTAAGGAGCTCGCACAGCGTGCAGCCCTCCGATCACTAAGTCGAGGCGAGGCTATCTTCTCTCGCTGTCGCAGTTTGCAGCGCCCTGGGTGGCCTTGAACGCCTTCTTTTCCCGATGGCAACGATTATGAACCAATCATTCTTACCTGCCCGAATGTGAAGTCTTCACTCACTGTTTCGCGACCGCGGGGATATTCATCCGCAGTTACGGGTTTCGATTTAACTAAGAAATGAGAACTGATTAACATTTTCATCTTTTTTGCAGAGCACGAGGCTATATTCCCGTTCCCTAAAGATCTTTCGCCTCTAGACTGTCTTAAACCACCTCCATGCGAGCTAACTACTGCACCAGCACCCCCGGAAGAGAAGACAGCCGCAACAAGGTTCGCACCTCGTGCAGTTAAAGCAAGATTTAAATTAGTTTGTCATACTCTAAGTAAAGATGTGCATGAGATATTCTATCGAGGGAAGTTAGTACCAGTGTTGCCATAAATGTAAGCAAAATCTAGCCTAAACACACCGGTGCGGAGCGGTGGAGCCTACTAGACAAAGTCTTACTAGCAGTAAGTTACTAAGAAGTCACCAACGCGATAGCAATACGGACCTTCCGCTCAGGGTTCTGTGACCACGACTCTCACCGGAGAGAAGGGTCCACCACGTATCGTCATCTGCACAACGCAAGATGTCCGTCAGTAAGTTGTATAGTTCGCTGTTGAGTAGGTTCCCTTTTGAGCGTAAATCTACACGGTTTATTCCATACTACCATTGCTGCTGAATGATAGAGAGGACTAGACTGCACCAAGCACTTACTAAGCTGCGCTCGTCAGCAGAGTCGAACACACACATGATCGTCACGGCACGGCTCTTCCCTCGCTCGACAGCGCACTGTGCTTCCGAGCAGTTCACCGGGCGCGATAATACAAGAACCGATAAGAGCACATTCTCGGGCCTGACATCCTCAGTCTCTGAAGGATCGACCTCGATCTGGAAACGAAGCGCTCACTTAAATATTTATTGATGTTAAGATTTGAATTCTGAGGGGAAGGCGGGAGCGGCCACCAGTTTGTTTATGGATGGTAACTGCTCATTTGCTCCTAGCTGTCCGCTGTGGCCCACACCTTTCTGGTACAATGGCTCTCTGAAGCGACCAGGAAAACCAGTTGGGAACGTGAACGACTATAATTTTAACAAACTGCAGAGATACTGCGATCCGAGTACAGTCAAGGAAGACCTCGAGATTAAGTCCCTGATGAGTTACATTCCTGGACAGATTGGTGAGTGGGTATGGTTCGATTTTAAGTGCACTCCGGAATTTCTCTCTCTACTGTAAAAAAATATGTTACTTATTACATGCACCCACCCCCAACACATTTACAGTGCTTTGTTCTCGTTGCAGCGGACGAAGGTAAATGTCCTGAGCCGGAGCCAGTTAAAGAGGTATTTGCAAAACTCTTATTATTAAAAAAAAAAATTCTCATTCGTTTTTCGAAGTTTGTCATCTCCTCTGGAATTACTTCCTTCTCAGGAGTCAGCTCCAGCTCCAGCCAACCAGCAGCCTCTCTACAAAGCAAAGATAATTCCATTGCGTCCTCCACATGAACACTATCAACTGCATCCATGGATTGGGCAAGACAGAGAGAAACTGGAGAGGTGAGTCATCCCGATTGCATTGTTAGTCAGTTGAAAGAAAAAGAAGCACGAGCTGGATGGATTTGAATTTCTCTTAAATTATTTTCTAGGGTTGGACTGGCTTACCGCTCTGACCTGTGCAAAGACCACTACACAAAGTACCCTCCTGGACCCCAACCCTTCATAACTCCACAGCGATGTGATTATCCGGATCTGAACTTGAGCACTCTCTAGAATAGAAAAGGAAAATACAAGGATTAGCACAGTAAATGTCAGTGCACATGAAAATTGTGACTTACCATTTATTCAACGTATCCTTCGTAAATGTATTTACAATGTTTCATAAATGATAAACCAAAGACGCATATCATAGACAACAGTTTAAAATCAACACATTTATAAGAAGTAACTCCATTTCCTAAATTTACATAAAGGGAACAGTTCTCGACTAAATTTTTGCATGACTGATAATATTACATTGCATGCAAAAACAGTCAGTTCCATTTTGGTTCTTGATAAAATTTTAAAATGTACAAAAGTTTAATTTCATCAATTAATTTGAAGCAACGAGCTACTATACAATAAATATCTGTTATGTACAGTGTATTCACATAAAATGTCTCATCAGCATGCTTCCTTCATTCCATATGCTACTTGAGCATACCCTCTTCTTACAGCCTATAATGAAATTGTAAATGACGCATTTGCCAAACAGAATTACTTGTTCTGTCCATAGAAACTGGCTTCACTCTGTACCCAGGTAAGACAGAATTTTGAAACAAGTAATTTAATTTTAAGAAGTTATGGTTGCAGGTGGTCTCAGCAAATAAAATGTGGAAGTACGTACCTCTTAGAGATCAGGATCGAATAATTTTTTTTTTGATATGTAAAGTTGTTTTTCAAAGGATAAGGTCAGTGTGAGAGATGATGCAGAACACTAAGTAAGAAAATTGCTGAGGGCAACCACAAAACGTTTGAGGCAGTCACAGAAGTTAACACCAAATATATTGATAATGGCAGTTTGATTGGCAATAAAAAAGTTAGACTTACTCACATTTTCAATCCTAAGAGCAACTTAAATTTCTTTAACATCACAATAAGACAACTGTTCTTGAAAAAATTAAAATGTTAATTTTTAGAATGTGCAAATGAGCAGTCTTTCACAGGACCAATCTCTAAAGAATGGTTTAATCATGAAATTAATTTACTTGATGGACTCTGCCAGTTTAGCTATCTCAGTTCACAATCTCTACTATGTGGCAGGATGTACATTAAGGACGAACTCAAAGGATTTCCTCAATCATATTGAACATTGCAGCGCACTAAACAGATACGACATTGGTTGATAAACAACGTCCTTTGCAGCTTGAATGAAGCATATATTTCTCAATCATATTTAGGCCTGTACATGTTACATAAGTCACTTTGAAAAGTTTCATTGGTTTAAGTAGCACAAAGTATATATATTATTATCACGTATTTTATTCACATAGTAAAAAATCAGCTTCAAAGTGTTCCCCAACAAGTAAAAAATAATAACGAAACGTTTCTCGCGAGAGAAATGTTCGATTTGCAATATGGTAAGCA
Organism: Aptinothrips rufus; assembly: GCA_902196195.1. Classification (NCBI taxonomy): domain Eukaryota; kingdom Metazoa; phylum Arthropoda; class Insecta; order Thysanoptera; family Thripidae; genus Aptinothrips; species Aptinothrips rufus. The sequence continues at coordinate 3,641 of CABIKL010001866.1, forward strand.
ACAAACACACCGCGTAGCTCCGTCCAGCTTCCTCCCCTCGACTGCATAGCCTCGTTAACGACTGCACTGTCGGCCGAGGATGACAACACACAGCGCGACGCCCCCGGCGACTGGCAGTCTAGTCCGATCCAGCGGCAGGACACGCAACGACACACGGCACACGCACACAACAACAAATCCCTAGTATATCTATGTAAGCGTCTCGCCGCAGCGCGGCACGGGACGGGCAGGGGGCACGACGTGACGCAGACGTCGACACATGATGGCCCTGGTGACGCGACGAGCAGAGGCAATCGACGTGCGATGAGAAGACGAAAATTTTCAGTCTCGTAACCAATTGCCACGAGACGATACGTGAAGAGACGATCGTCACTAGTGTTGACGGCCTGCTGCTGCCCGGGCGGAGGACTCCTGTAGCTACGAGGAGTCCTCCAGGTCGCGGTGGCGGCGCGTGGTGGCGGCCAGGACGCCGTGTCTCGAGCCCCCGTCCGGCCACCATCAGACCTGTGTGTGAGTGTTGCTGTGCACCTGGTCGGCGTCCGGCACCGACATCTGCCCCGCCGGACTGTAGTACTGCAACACCAGAAACATCACTGACAATGAGTGACAGCCGACACTGACATCTGCCCCGCCGGACTGTAGTACTGCAACACCAGAAACATCACTGACAATGAGTGACAGCCGACACTGACATCTGCTCCGCCGTAGTGTAGTACTACAACACCAGAAACATCACTGACAATGTGTGACATCCGACTCGGATGCTGAGCATGGCAATGGGCTGTAAGTATAGTGTCTCTTTTCTTGCCCCATTTTGTAATTAAATTTTGACTTCATGATGTCTCCTTGAGATAAATTTGATTTTCTTGTGCTACTTGTGAGCAAACACATACCTCGTGTCATCCATACACAGAAAAGAATGTCAAATCTAGTGAAAAACAAGTAGAAATCTTTGATCAAAACTTTGAAGTATGACTACATTACCGGAAGTCGATTTCAAACTTATCACTATTCTGTAGCGATGGAAATTAAGGTCTAAGAATACTCTCTCAACTGCAAAGTCGGAGAACTGTTCTTTTAAGTTCTTTCGAAAGCAGAATCACAAGCCTCCCTTTTCTCCCTCCGGTGACGAAAGGGGAAAGGGAGCCGAGGCCGAGCGAACAGGTTGGCAAACAATAGATCCGAGCCCGCCCCGCCCACCCAGCCCCGCCCAGCCCCGGAGCCCAACTCAACTTTACGCTGCCCATACATGTCGGCCCCAAATGACCTCGTTACTTGTTGGGCCCCATGCTCTCACTGTCGACCCATTTTCACTTCATTCTTCCTCCGTTTGGCGCCAACTCCAGACGCCAACTTATTCTGTTCGCCAAAATCGCGGCCGACGACAGTCAGCTCATCCAGCCGAGGCGTGGTTAGAGAGCCTGGAGAGATAGAGAGCCGAACTAGTCACGCGAGCCGAGAGAGAGCGAGGTCAAAGGTCAGTGGCATTACGTGGACACAGCATTGTCCGAGAGAGATGCTTGGAAACGGAGATTCATTGGCAAGGGAGCAGAGACGTGAACGAGGATGGGGATGTGAGGTGATATCGCCCTCTCTCTCGCACTCAGCACCCCTCTCGCTCTCTCCTGCGTGGTCACGCGGCGGTGGCCAGGCTCCCCCGGCCGGCACGGCCAGAACTTCCCCTCTTCCATAAGTAAAAAACTTTCTTGGCAAAGTGAACCCACACACATATACTTCTTTTGCGTCCGCTCTTCTTCACGCCTATCCTCGGGAAGTCAGGACGGCTGTGCAGTTTGTGTGCGGATTAAAATCCGCCAACAGGTGGATGCCTTGGAGGCGTTTCAAACTGCTCGCCTGCACTGTTAACATTTTAGTCGTCATTTAGATAACTCCACGGCTAGTTTTTATTACAAAAATGTCATCATTGTCGTTTGATTACAATGAAGTCACTCATGTAGCAAAGCAAATTTGAACCTACATGACGATTCTATCATCACATATGACGCACGTGTCATTTCACTGACAAGGATTTGTCGTCAGTTCCCTCAGACGAGAATGACTTTCAAATTTTTGTCTCCAAGTGCCGACAAATTTTAACAGTGTGTGTGTTCGCGTTAGCGGAGGCTAATCCAAAGATAAGATACGTCAAGGGCTCCCTGATCGACCAAGTATTTAAGTTCTGTATTCTCCTCCTCAGATGTCCAACAGCAGACACGTATATCTAGAATTACAAAACCAGGAAATTCTTACCCGGCCATTATCGAAGTCCCTAGGTCCCGTCATGGTAAGTCTTGCTTTTGCCTTCATGGCATCTGAGAGCGGAATCTGAAAATCAAGCCAAATAATTTAAATGAGGGCTCACTAAAATTGTGAAGAGCGTGGGAGGTAAGTCCAAAACGAGTTAAGATCATAAGAGAACTGTGAATAACGCAATGATTTCGTCTACAGTTCCCTCACATTAAAAACATGAAATTAAAACAAAGCAAGGTGGGCCAAAAATGTCTAGGGCAGAGCGAAGAACAGGTAAAAATTCGTCTAGAGATGTTTTAATTTTATTAATATAAAATCACAGTACAGAGACTTACCTTCGCTCTCGTCGCCTCTGAATGTGACTTATAGAAGAATTCTATTAGCGCCACAGCGAGCGCGACTATCAACCCGCCGATTAGGATGTAGAAGACCCCGGCAATGTTGCTGAGCGAGAGCTCGTTTGTGTGCTCCTGCAAGGAAAAATGAGGTTAATTAGTTGACATGAAAATCATCGCCCGGTGAAAGCATTGTCTGTTTAGAAGAATTAATTCTGCAGTCATTCCAAGAAAACCTGGATAGTTCCTACAAAATCACGGCGTGCGCCTCGGATTTCAAGGAATCTCTCGTGGTGACACTAAAAACAAGATTATCTTTATATTATGCGAGGGTACAGATACAACAGCGCATGAGTATTATAAGTAATGTGAGAATCGACTTTTTCTGAGTTAGAACCGAATCAAATTGAATTGTGAAAATGTTCTTCGAATCGAATGGAATTTTTTAAATTTCGTATTCAAATCGAATCGAATAAAATTATCGCTCCAATATTTGTTTTAAAAAGTGCACAGGAGGTAAAGGAAGTACAATACTAAGGGAAGATTTGATGAACTGTGAATAGTTCTAAAACAGCGAGGGAACCAGGCAAAATGATTGTCTTTGAACTCTCAAATCATTCGTTTTCTGAGAAAGTGTCTCGTTTTCGAATTCAATCGAATTATCGCTTTGTTGAATTCGAGTCGTTCGTTACGTATGGTACTCACCTGTTTATCTAAGTGCCTGCACTCCGTCCGGTCGTACCACCACTTGCTTTGTAGCCTCGTCAGCTCGCCGCTCTCCCCGAGCTCCAGCACGCACAGGTTGATCTGATCCCTGCAGGCACCGAGACACGCCAACCGTTAGGTTCCAGAAAACATCCCAAGAGAAAATTCCAAGTGGAAGGTGGAAGAACAAAACGGCTTCCACAAGGCGAGACAGGCGGTTAGGAGAGTACTCAACCGACCACAGTGCTTCCTCCTCCTCCTCCTCCTCCTCCTCCTCCTCACCGCTCGCCCGGAAGCCAAGCCGTTTTGTCCATCTTGCTACAGTTTTGGAGTACCTACTCACTGGAAAAACAAACGTGTAAAAATTGTACTTTTGATGTTCCAGTGAGAAGTTTACGTTGGAAACGAGCACTTCCATGCACATGCCTTATGGGAAGTGAAGTTTCGAAAAGATGAGTTTGAGTCTTTGAAAGGTGTACTTCGTGCATGTTTTTCCAGTGCTGCCACACCTCGAATTGATTATTTGTGCTATCGTGAACTTCTCCGTCGCTTTGAGGGGTTGCTTCAGGTCGTCCCGTAAACTTGGCCCCCATGCGTTGTCAAGATGGGACACCTACGAGTTTTCTGTCCGTTTCCATTGCAGTAGGCTGATCTGCCTGGGTCAGCGCCTGCAAGGTCCAGCTAGCCTGGCCCGCAACACACAGCGACGCGGCGGGCTGCCTACCCTCCGATTCACAGGCGCTCCGGGCTGGCACGAACGAAACACCAGGATACGGGGCAGGGAAACGCGGAGTGCGTGATTTCTCATACCACGCCTTTAATCGCCGTACTGGGCTGGTGCGGCAGTAGCAGCAGTTGTCTCGCCAGTCACTAGACCAGCGGTTCCCAACCTGGGGGTCGCGTCTTGGCACTAGGGGAGTCGCGGTATGGGCCGGGGCGGGTCGCGGGGGGGGGGGGGGGGGGGGGGGGGTCGCGAAGAGACTGTTTTCTCGTCGATCAATTTCTCATATTGTAGCGGGAGTTTTTCATATTTTTGATTGTTGGCAATTGTCGCAATAAAACAAACAGCCTTTTAAAATGTACTAATTTTGTTATTTAAAAAAAAAATTAGGGGGTCGCGGGGGGTCGCGAAGTGATGACAGGTGGGTCGCGGGTTTTTGGCTCCGGTCAAAAGGGAATCGCAACCCGAAAAAGGTTGGGAACCGCTGCACTAGACTACGAAGCGGGACAGCCGTCGCAGCCCTCGCGTTTCTTTGCCCAGTATCCAGGTCTGAAGCAAGAACCACATCCCCAGTATGTTTCAGGCTGTCCTGACTTCCAGCAAGAGGAGTCAAACCACGCGCTACATCCAAAAAACTCAGCTTCCTGTTTCCCGATCTACTACCGTTCCAAGTTGAGAACATAAAAGCGGAAAAAAAGGTTAAGTAGTAAACGAATTTACGTGGTTCCATTCCACCTATCAACGAACCCAGAGCCAGGGTTGTATTGGATAAACTGCGAGTAGGATGTAGTATTAAGGAGAGTTTGTAAGTGCAAGATAGATTTAAGGAGAATTTCTTCAGTGCGAGAGAGATGTAGTGACGAGTCTTGTTTGGTCTCACCTGAGCGGTGACTTGAGCGGCGTTGCGACGCCGAAGCCCTTGGTGTCCAGGTTGGGCCCCACCTTCATGGTGTCGCACGGCTCCCGCTCGTTGGTGTACTCGTTCTTGGGCGACTCGATGAGGAGGGCGTACTTGCCCCGGGACCGCCGCACCCGGTGAATCCCCTCCTCGTACGTCTTGACGAACACGTGCTTGTGGGAGTCCATGAACTCCCACATCCTCCTGTACACCGTCATCTGGGAGCGCTGCAGAGCGAGCCAGAGGTTTGAGAATCGACTACACAAACAGCGATGTATGAGCCAGAACAGTTACAATATTTATTTTTCAATTAATTTTTGATAAGTTCTGAAAAAAACACGTCACATTGTTGTTTTTAAGCGCTTATGCTACTTTTGCTGAAGTTTCTCAAACCCGCGCTAAAATGTTATTATTAGCTCTGCGTCACACAAAATCACATATTCCGAAGCTTGACTGATAACAATCGAGAAGAGATCGACAAAGATCACTCTTGTTGCGACCAAAATTTTCTCAGTTACAGATTACAGATATTGATGTGGTCTCTCATGTGTACACATTATGGCTTTCCTACTGTGATATCATGTAATGTTTATATAAGGTTCATACAATGTCCATGTAATGTCCATATTATGTCCATCCGTGTCATGTCCGTGCCATGTGTCATGTCCAAGTAATGTCCAATTAACGTTAATGTCTATGAAATGTCCATGTAATGTCCACGTAATGTCCATTTCATCTCCATACAATGCCAATAATGCGATGTCCATGAAATGTCCATGGAATATCACGACGACGATCAACTGTAATTCATCTATACGTAGAGGCCTACTCCCGAGGAATTTCAATGTTTGGCTCGAAGTGTAAGAACTAACTTAACATTTTCCTGTGTCGTTTAAACTCTGAGGGTCGTTTAGGGGCTGACCATAAATTACGTAAGGCTCTTAGGGGGGGAAGGGTCCGAGCCTGCCTTATGGTCCTATACCAAAAGCATGGTGAGGTTAGGTTATTCGCCTTACAAAAGGGTGGAGGGAGTCGAAAAGGGCCCAATTTTGTCTTACGCAGTTTATGGACGACCCCTTACCTCGAAGAACTCGTAGGTGGAGCCGTTGACGAGCGTGCCGTACTGCACCTCGTTCTGCGCGGCCAGGTCCTCGGCCGTGTTGATGGGCGTCACCATGCGCTCCACGGTGAGGAAGGCGGCCAGGTTGGCGGTGTACGAGGAGATGAGGATCAGCGTGAAGAACCACCACACGCTGCCCACGATGCGACCGGAGATGGACCTGCCAACCAGACGCACCTGTCACCCACACCTGTCACCGACACCCGTCAGGCAGTGCCCAGCCGCGTCCACGTTCTACTGCGTTATGAACACGTTTATATTACACACGCTTATTTCCTTACGAACAAATTTGTTCGTATTATGAACATATTTCACCATACTACGAACAAAATACAACTGTCATAGCTACGAACAAATCAAGTTGTTCGTATTATGGCGAAATTTGTTCATAATATGGTGAATTTTGTTCATAATACGAACAGATTTGTTCGTACCTTATGACAGTTGGGGTTGGCAGTAAGAGATTAAGAGTGCAACGAGCAAGTATGTTGGTTTGTACCTACTCTAGGAACAAAAATCTCGACCGTCGTACTATACTAACGAAATTCAATAGTATTATGAACAAAATGGTCAGTACGAACAACTTTCTTCGGATACGTTCAAATTTGTAAGTAACTTTATGACAGTCGAGATTTGCTCGTGGTGTATGAACCATTTTGCTGGTGAAGAAATAGTAAGCAGAAATGAACTATCACACTGAAACATTTTTTCGTCGAGGTCGTAACGACCTCACATAAAATCGATGGCTCAGTGGCTTTGTATTTGGCATTCTCTTCGCCCCAAAGTCTATTTGACGTAGAAAAGACATCCCGCATCGACGTCGACGGAATTCGTCACTTACTACCTTAGAACTGTCCGAAAAAGACCCACGACATACTTCATTTCAGAATAAAAATACTTAAAAATAATATTTGTCTAAAACGATTTTTTGACTTGGAGCTGAATTTTCTTTGTCATTGCCTGCGTGCATCTCATCTTAACAAAATGAAAACTTCTTTAGGCAATACAAATAAAAGACGCTTACCTGGGCGAGATGTCGCTGCCCTGCTGCATGAAGGCCCCGAGCGCGAACCACAGCGAGTTGAGGATGCTGAAGTCGTTAGCGACGACAGGGGCCGGGGCGGGGGCCGGGGTCGACCCGCGGTGGGCCCCGCTGTTGGGCTCGTCGCCCCACTGCAGCAGCCTCCACTCGTAAGGGGAGAACCTGCAACACGAGGAGTCATATCATGCCTCTGCGAGGAGGGGCGGGCAAATGCCTGGAGTACTCTTCTGGCGAAAATCGACTACAGTTACTGTAAACAGACAAAGTAGACCCTTATTTCATTAATAACGAATCTGGAAGTTTGTTCATACACTACAAACAAATCCCAATCATCATAACGTACAAACAAAACTCGTTCGTATTATGAACGGAATCGTTAGTACTAACAATTTTGTTATAACCATATGACGGTTGAAATTTCTTCGTAGTGTATGAACGATTTGTCAGCAAGGAAATAAGAGTGCAGAAATTGCACTTTTGAAAAGTATCGTGGAAAGAAAACTTTTGAAAAATGAAAAGTATATCATGCTCTCCCGCTTTAACACATAGCCTGTGGGAACTAAACTTGTCGAAAGTACAGTTCCGATACTTTTCAAAAGTGAGCCCGCAGGATCTCCTCAGGCAAAATTGAGCAACCAAAGGGAAGAACGGGAAAAGCGCGAGTGAGACGGGGAGTTTCCATGGAGTTGGTGTGAGGTTGGTGTGAGTGCGACTGAGATGCATGGGCGGAACTTCCCGACAGCCCGCGACAGCCTGTCCCACCCGTACTCATACAATCTCTATAAGACTCCATCTCGCTCGCTCCTGCACTGCAAATTCAAACATTTGACAGTCATAAGCACTACATAGTGCGTGACTAAATGTAATGTATTTCCTAGTGTGTAACAAAAATGTCATGCATTTCCTACACTTTAAATGTCTGGTAACTTTTTTGTTCGGACTTAGTAACAATTTTAAACGTAACTAGAATTAGTAACAATTTTGTAACGATGTAGAAACAATTTCGTAAAAATTGTGTGGCTAAGTAGAACAAAATTGTTACTATTTCTAGTTATGTTCAAAATTGTTACTAACAAAAAAGTTACTAGACATTTAGAGTGTAGTGTGTGACAAAAATGTCAGACATTTCCTTGTGTGCAACAAAAATGTCATGCATTTCCTAGTGTGTTACATCGATGCATGAGATATGTGTTACACACTAGGAAATGCATGACATATTTTTATGCACTGGCTAGTGCATGACTGTCACGTTTGATTTTACCGTGTGACGTCATCCCCGTGTCACTGACCTGGAGACGATGAAGAGCACGATGCTGACGCCGATGTAGGAGAAGATAACGCAGACCCAGATCTCCTTGGAGAGCGGCGAGAGGAAGGTGAGCACGCCGGGCTTCTGCTTCACGGGCTTCTTGATCATGATGGAGATGCCGAGCGACAGGAAGGGCTTGCTGAAGTCGATCACTCGCTCCCTGTCCGAGGTGATGGTCAGCGGCGCCACGGCCATGTCCGCCTCCTGCAAACAGAATGGGGACGATAGAGAACGGGGCGATAACGGAAGGTAGTCATCGTAACGATAACTCGATAACGGAAGGAAGTTATCGTAATGATAACTCGATAGCGGCAGGCAGTTATATCGTAGTACGATAACTCGATAGCTGAAGGCAGTTATCGTAAAGATGAATCGATAACGAAGGACAGTTATCGAGATATCGTATCGTTATAACGAAAGGCAGTTGTTATCGAGTTATAGTATCGCGTTAATGACAAGTCTCCAAAATGAATGCGTATCGTAATCGCGACAAAATCTTGATTTGTTTATTCTGTAGCAAGCTGACACAGTACACAGCAGTACACACCCTATGTCAAGAAAAATAAAACTAAGCGATTAAAATACACATAAGGTTGCTGACTAGAACACGAAGAATTTGAAGTACAATATTTAATCAGGTATTGTTACTTTCACTTCTTAGTTCATCAATTGCGTATACTAATTTCTCAATTAGCCAGTTTTGGTTGCTCCTTGTGATGGCATTCTCAAAGAAGTGCATCCTTGAAGTTAGGGTATGTCACTTTGCAAGCGTTTTCCTTGTAACTACTGTGATGACATTTAAAAGGGGTACAAAGAAATACCCTTGACAGAAGTCCAACTTGAAGCTATCAACAATTTCTTGAAATAAGTAAAATAAGTTTACACTTGGAATAAACATATTTTTTATTGTTGCCATGTACATCACGGTGCTGTCTCGCTCATAGGCATGGTCACATGGGATGCAAGTCGAGTGCAGGGGCTGCAACGAGCCTTACTGCTTGCAGCAGCAGGCAAAGAGTGTGGCAAACAGAGACCAACAGCTGGAGAAATCTTTAACCGTTCCGTGCTCGCGATTCCATTATTCAAACCCAAACCGCACCCGCAGAAAGCCTGCGGGCTGCGATTGGTGTGTGCTCCGGTTAACGTGTGCGCACATAGGCCTACTACGCTCGGGGACAGACAGGCCAGGCCGGGATGTCAGCGGCCAACCAACCAGCCAGCCAAGTCACCGGCGGGGAGAAGAGATCGGACGCTCCGCTGACAAAATGCTCATCACTTTGATTGCGTAGCACAAAAAGAGGGAAGGAAGCGCTAATGACTATTCATAGCCATGTCATATTTCCATTTGCATCCACAAAGCCGGAAGGAGGCGGGACCCTCCCCCAGGTAGGCAGGCAGGCAGATGCGCGCATGTTTGTGGGGGGGGGGGGGGGGGGGGAGGAGACCGTGGGTGAGCAAGGCTGAGAGGGGGCGGGGGAATGGACAATGTAAAGCGGGCCGTAGCACTTCATGTGAGCAACATGAAGGGAGGGTACACTGTAAGAAAAGTAAATGTACACTGACCAACACATTCGTTCGTTTTTGACCACGCAACCAAAGATGGTACAATCTCGGGGGGCTTTCGTTAGACAATGGTCTGAAACTTACCAAAAAAATATAAATGTTTCGTTGGGGAGATGGCTGACTGAATCTAAGATATGGACCTAGAGCGTGGGAGATAGTAGTTTAGAGAGAAGTGAGTGACTACGGATTTAAACCGCACACAACCATAAAGCGGTTTGCGTATATTTCATACTTCACTTTTCAAAAGTGTGGCAAGCACACTTTTACTTTTCCGGTGTACCAGCTCACACTAGGGGGCAGTTCATAAACTACGTAGACAAAAAATAGGACTTTTTTTTACCCCCCCCCCCCCCCTCCCTTACGTGGACAATCTAACCTAACCTTACCATGTATTTGGGATAGGGCCGTGGACATTGGGCC